>CAEGAF010045154.1:0-11873 GCA_903067075.1 Micropoecilia bifurca | reverse complement strand
GCACAGGGAGAACATGCAAACTCCATGCAGAAAGGCCGGGGCCGGGAATCGAACCCAGAACCTTCTTGTTGCAAGGCAACAGCTCTACCAACTGCGCCACTGTGCAGCCATGTTGAGAAATATTTTTCTGAAAATCTCGTACAGTTTGACTATAAAACTGTCAGGCGTGATAAACCAATTCAAACATTGTCCCTGTGTTGTTTTATTTGTGGGTTGTCGTGTCTCGACAGGAACGCCGCATCCTGATGTCCATCTATAGTATGACGCAGCAGATACTGTGTCAGAGGAGTGGCAAGCAGTCTGACCTGGAAAAGCCAGTCGGGAGCATGGAGCGACTCATCATTCAAAACTGCAGTCCTAATTACATGGTAAGAAAAAAAAAACAACAACAACAAAACATCTTTAAAGTTATCACCAATATTCACTGAGCTAAATATATTTCAAATAAATCTGCTGTATTTTCTTGTTCTTTGTACAGGAAAAGAAAACCTCATGTTCAGCTGTCAAAAAAATACAAGGGAAAAAAAGGAGGAGACTGAGGTTGATCAGAGTTATAAAGCTGATGATCACTTGTTGGAAGAAACTTCAGAGCGTCCATGTTCTCTCCAAGTAGGACAAACTGTACCACCTTTTCATGAAGATACCACATGACCTGCAAGAATGTTCACAGCATCGCTACAGAACTCAATGACCTATTTTCTTATGCACAGCTCTCTTTCTAATGCAATATAACAAATGTTTGCTGCTGTTAAGTTTTCAGTGTTTTGTGTATAAAATCTGCCTGTCTTTTGTATCTCACCACTGCTCCTCGTTATATGTTTCACCATAACCACAGATAAGCTAAGAGTATCATAAGTGCATGCAAATACTTTAATAATATGCACATTGTCAAGGTCTCTCCTGATTTAACATTTATGTATCATGTTTGTAAGCCACATGTCACTATAACCATAAAATACTCATACCACATAATAAAAATGCAAAAGACTTGCCACTAGAAGTTCTCTTTGATTGTCAAATTTGACAAGCTAATTAAGTCTGTGGGAGACGGTTGCTTTTGACGCAAAAAGCAGCTTTAGGGTATTAAACGATAAACTTTGTACATTTTAAAAAGCACTTTTTAGTCCACCAACTTAGGAAGAGTACACAACTCTATTCAACAGTTAGCTATTCAAAACTAGCTCTATCACAAAATATTTCCCAAAACCTTTGAAGTTAATGGTAAAGTGAAAGAAATCTTAACCAGTACATTCAGCTAACCTTCCAAAACGTATCTTAATCACTTTGGTTGAAATGACAAGTGATCTAATGATTTTAGAAATTGTGATACAGATTAGCATCTTTTATGGAACAATTGAATTATCATACTAGATTGACACTAAAAATATCTGTATTATTTCTCAACGGATTTTTCTTGTCATTAGACAAGAAAAATCTATGTGCATTTTTTCTTTTTACTTTTTTTCAGTTGTCAACAACCCAGATAACATGTCCTTTCTCATACAGAAATTGGTGTAGTTTGGATCAATAAAGTCTCCTACAAACGTTAAAATCCTTACAGAATGTGCAAAAATGAAAACTTTTGTTTGTTTTTCAACTATTACAACGTTTTTTTCTTAACTTTAATTTTACGTCACTTGATGAGCGGAACTCTTCCACAACGACACAGTTTCCGCCCGGACGAATAAAAATGTGACACAAGTGTTACCGCAAACGAATTCCCAACGTTTGGGGGGGGGAAACGGCCAACTATAAGGTGGTTTATTGACAACATAAAAGTTGTTATGAACATATTTCTTTTGGGTACATGAGTGAACAGCTATTTTTCTAACCGTGTAGCTGAACAGCATCGGTGTGTGTTTTCATATTTGGAGGCGAAGCGCTCCGGACATGAACAGCTCATTTAACAGGTGAGAACAGACCTCGGTTGTTTTTTTTTGAGTTGTCCTGCTGGATCCGGTGTGAAGTTCTCAGTCAAACATGGCGGGCAGCAGTTGTGTGGACATGGATCCAGATGTTGCTCTGAGATTGTTTGAGGAAGGAGCCACCCTGGTCTTGCTGGGTGTTCCTCAGGGCACAGAACTAGGGATAGACTGCAAGAGCTGGCAGGTGGGTCCTCGCTTTAGAGGAGTGAAGATGATACCTCCGGGTCTCCACTTCCTCCATTTCTGCTCCGTTAACTCTCCAAGCTGTGGTGGAGAAATTGGTCCTAAATCAGGCCTCTTCCTCACTCTTAAACCCAGAGAGATTCTGTTGGCCCACTGGGACCCCAAAGAAGAGGATCTGGACTTCTCAGCCTCAAAGAACGACGAGGAGGTGAACCGGATCCGCAGCACATTGCGAGAGCTGGATCCCTACTTGGGTCCCTATCCATATGAGGTGATGAGGAAGTGGGTTTCCCTCACTGACCAGATCAGTGAGGAGCTGGCTGTTAACCTGCAGCCTCTGTCGGGTCGAGTGTGTGCTTTCAGTGATATCATCCCTGAGCTGCAGCTCACACACACGAAAGACCGGGCAGAGCAGCCGAGGAACGACACAGCCTGTCAAAGCATGAGAGAGGGACTCGATAGGCTTCCAAAGATGAAGCAGAGGGAGGGCACAGAGTTGCGCTTCTCAGATATTCCCAAGAAGACCTACCCTCCTGGAGCTTCTCCCGCAGAGATCACCCGATGCAGCATGGACCTGAGTTACTCCCTGGAGACTGTGCTGGAGCAGAACTACCCGGACCAACCCTTCAACCTGCTTGGTAGGCTAAGTGTATTGATTCTTAAAAGGCAGAGCCATTCTGTTACATTTCTTTTGAAAAAAAAAAAAAAAATAATAATAATGAACTCCTTCATCTGACCTCTTCTAGGTGAGCTGCAGTTTGCCTTTGTGTGTTTCCTGGTGGGAAACGTGTACGAGGGCTTCGAGCACTGGAAGCGTCTGCTGGCTCTGCTGTGCCGCTCAGAGGACGCCATGAGGAAGCGGAAGGAGATCTATCTGGGCCTCATCACTGTGCTTTACCACCAGCTTGGAGAAGTTCCCCCGGACTTCTTCGTTGACATCGTTTCGCAGAATAATTTCCTCACCAGCACACTCCAGGTAAAGGGGCAGCGCTTAGAAAAAGTTTCTAAATCTGAAACCTCAGGAGGTGAATGGTACACTAGCTTTGTTTTCTGAGTAATGATTGTTAAACTGCATTATGTATTTCCTGGAGCATCAAAAGTCAAATGTATTTACTCTCTGACACACAATGTAGCTTTAATTTTGCACTTAAAGTTTCACTATGAATCTTATCTGAACTTTATTTTTTTTGTTAGCCAATAAAATATTTGTATTTCTACTGAAGATTTAAATCCAGTCTCAGGTTAATTTATACAGCATCCAATTAGCAACATGTAATGTTAGATAAAAGCCAGTCAAAAATAATTTCATTACAGGTTAATCATACAGTCAGATTCAATACAATCAGCAAAATCAAGAATCAGCAGGTCTCCTGCAGACTCCAGGCTTTCAATCCATTTTAATCACTTTTACTCTGAAAATGCTTATGTGTTATCCAATGGGCTAAAGCTGGAGTATGTAACTGTTACAAAAATTCATGACTGTATGGTATGAGACAAATATCTGTGAAAATATCACCTCCTCTACCTCTTCACAGTGCCACTGTTGCTGTCTGCAAAAATGCCCCACTCCCAGTCAAAGCAACCAATCAGAACCAGGAGAAAGGACTCAGTGCTGTCAATCAACCTTGTGTACAATGTGCTAATGTTGGAGAAACGGCTTACAACAACAAATTTCATTACAAGAAAGCTTGAGCATTCTTGGCAGGCTCTGTTGTGGTAAATTAGGTGTTTATCAGCAGATGAAAAGGGTCCTAGTATTGATGTGTGAGCAGCACATTCACCAGTGTGATTAACAGCAGTAAGACCCTCCTCCTGGCTCTGATTGGTTGTTTCTGACTGAAAGGCATATTTCTGTAGATGACAGCAGGACCGTAGAAGAAGGCAGAGTTTTTTAACAGGTTTTCCAGTATACTAGTATAACATGATGATGGTGTCAATAAATACATACAAAATTGTATATATATTTAAAAGTTATGTACTACAGCTTTAATAACAAACTCCAATACTGTTGGACTTATTTTGCAGGACTTTTTCCAGTTTGCCACCGGACCTGGTGTGGACAGCACTCTGCGAAAGAAAGCAGAGAAGTTCAAAACCCACCTGACCAAGAAGTTTCGCTGGGATTTTGATGCAGACTTGGATGACTGTGCTCCAGTGGTGGTGGAGCTACCTGAAGGCGTCACAGTGGACTGAAACAGCTCTGACTCAAACATTCATCATATCATTGGTATTTCTTTAGTACGATGTGTGGTATGTACAACAAAAAAGTACAATGTGACTACCTAATGTAAAACAGTCATTAAACCACCTACATGGTTACAGTCTTGTTATAGGTAAAAGAAGATGCCTTCTGAACATGTTTGTTGTTATCAGTACGTTGAAGTTTATAAGTTAAATACATGAATTCAAAACAAATGTTAACAACTTTAGCTTTTATATTTTATGAATATTAAAAATAAAGACTTTTAGATGAATAGTTACAGAAAACTCTCAAAATATTAGAGAAAAATAATTTCAGTAACCAATACATGGATTCATCACTGACAGGATTTTGATCATCCTTATGATAATGGCTTACCACTAAAAATAAACCTAAAATTCAGTTTGTCTGAGAATAAAATGACATAAGATCAACAAAATTATTCTTTGGTTGATGTAATCATGGGAGATTGTTTCACAGTAGAAAGTTGCAGACACCTGACACAAGAGGTCATTGCTAATGGGCTTTTCAAACAAGGCTGTATCAGAACCTTATTGGAAGGACAAATGGTTGAAAAAGGCACACTAGCAACAGGGATTACAAAAGCCTTGAATATTGCGAAGCATTGACCATTCAAGTATCTGGAGGAAATTCAGAAAGTTTGAACTGTGCTCTGGTGGAGTCAGAGCTCCAGGGAAAAACACCCAGACGTGTCTGGGAAAAAGACTAAAACATTCCTAGTGTTAAGCAATCCTGAACCAAGGATGTCCTAAGCTTCTAATAAGAATCGAGGCTGTTTTTTTTTGTTTGTTTCTGTTTTTTCCCAGATGAAAGTAAGTTTTTCAATTTATTTGGAAATCAAGGTTCCAGTGTCTTGAGGAAAAGTGGAATCCAAGCTATTTAAGCTCTTTATGAGGTTTCAAAGTCAGTGATGATTTTATGATGCCACCTGCTGGTGTTGATCTAGAGTCATATTTTAGTTATCTGGCAAACTATGTTTGAGGGTTCTTAACCTATAAAATGATCAAAATGAACAGAATAAACAGTTCAAATATTTCATTCTCCTAATTAATCCCTACCAAACTTGCTTGTTGAATTAAATTCCTGAAATAAATCATATTTCTAATAATATTGTAATTTTATGTACTGGCATAGGATTCATTTCATTACAAAGCACTTTCATGGACTAATTATATTTAATAAACATCTGTTTACGTTAGGCGATTACGGGGCGTTATTACTTTGCTGTCCACTAGATGGCGACCCTCGCCTCAGAACGCGTTTCTATGGCTCCTTGTCGATGCTCAGCTATCTTCTCACAAGTCCTTTAGAGACCTTGCAGTTATTTAACACCTTTTACCTGTTTCAGATGGTAAGAGGCATTAGGTCATTGCAAGGAAATTGGATAATTTTTACATTTTTTCTGATTTAAGCCAAAAACAAACAATAAAAATATATGTGGAGCTCACTGACATCTTGGTGATAGACATAATTATGTGTCGTTAAAGAGGTGTATGTGCGTCTGTGTACGTTTCCCCTCAGTGGCCATGATTTATGGGGCAGATATTGTATTTTTCTGTTATCTTGTTAAGCTCGTCAAACATTAATTCTGCTGAACCACTTTCTTCCACTGCTGGACCTCTCCTCCTTGACACACGACCTCGGGAGCAACATTTATAGTTTGTAAAGCTGCCACGAACAGGACAAAAAGAAGAAAAATAATCGCTTAATGCAATTATGTGAATTAACAGACTCTGAGGCTGCTGATGAAAATCCAAAATGTCAAGACAACGAACCCATTCTCTTCCCTGAAGACAGATGGTATTGTGACATAGATAGTAATGCTAGGCTTGGTGAATAAATTCCCCCCCCCTGGAAATTTATGCCCAACTTAAAAGAAGATCAGTGGAGTATTTGTGGTCTACTGTGGGCCCACTGAACCCCTTTGCTGGTTGTAATTTTTCCTTTTGAAAACAATTAGATGGAGAAAACAGCTTGGAACACATGGTGGATTCATATAAGCACAACACAGAGGGGAATGCAAGCCAAGCATTTGTACATAGATTTTCCTCTCTGAGGATGAAATTATGTACATTGCACAATGAGGCAGTCACACAAACGACTCTGTTGGGATGTCCGTGGCATTCCGGTCCCTCCATTAGTGCAGGAATTGCATACAGTCAGCAGACAACTCAAAGTGTCCCACGTTTCTGTGCTGCATGCACCCACTGACCTTCAGAGGACAGGCATATTCCTGGTAGGGCAGCGTCTTCCCTTCTGATCTCTCAGATATGTTTTGCTTGGTGAGGCTGTACTGGGAAGTAAAGCAGGCTGGAAAACATGCTGCGTTGATTGTGCTGAACCTCAAAGCTTCACTGGCCCCTTCAGTCACGGTGGAGTTTTTTCTTTTCTTTTTCCCGTGGAGCCTTCTGGCTGCTCATCCCGCCAGCGTAAACACGTGTCTCTGTTTACTCTCTCAGTAACTGGACTGATCTCCTCTTTGCTATCTGCGGGAAGAGAAGATGGTTACTCCTCGCTGCTTTCAGTCCAACTCACAGAAGGAATTCATATTTTATCACGTCATTCATGAAGTAATTTCTTGATTTTGATTCAAAGTGTGTTTGGAATCTGACAAATCTTAGTGTCTAAACACTTCACCCACCAGGTTTTCCTCACTCGATTGCAATATGTGCATCCATCCATCTCTCCATCAACTCTGACTATCCTTTCAGTGCTGAAGAAAAGCGTCATCGCAGCATGAACCTGTCAAAACTATGGGCAAAGTACTTTATTGGTCATTGGCTACAGCTTGTCCTTTTCGATGTTGGCTGAAAAAGTTAAATTTTGGTCTAATTGGATCAGAGCAAACTAAGTGACATCTAAACAAACCAACTCTGCAGCCCCTACACGGTTGCCATGGTCGTCTTGGCTGCTTCTTTGTGGTTTTCTGATTTTTATTTGTTAAAACTATTTCTAAACAATGCAATATTTTCCATCCATTTTCCAATTATGCTCAACTCATTGAAGGTCTGTCATATCACAATAATAATAGTCATGTACTGTATTTATCATGCACTCTACTTTTTAAAATGTCAGTGCTACATTTTCATGTAAAACCCTCAGGATTCAAAGTATATTTAAATTTTGTAGATATGAATGTTTTTAATTCTAAATGTGTTGAGTGGTGTGTGGCAACCTCAGATTGTTGGTAAGAGAGTCCTATAGTCATGGTACTTCAGAGCAGAAGGCCCTGTCACCAATGATGTGTAGTTTAGTCTTGGGGGGGGGGGAAGGAAGATGGAACATGTTTGTAGAGCAATTAAATCTCATTAAAATATATTACAGCTTTTGGCTGTGACATCACAGTTATGAAACTGCTCAAGGTGTATGAACACTTTTGTGAGGCACTGTGTTGTAGAGTCTTTTATTCAAAGATTACTTTTATTCTGGAGAGTCTTTGATTCCAGTAAAATCTGGACACAAAGTGAAAAGCAAAGTTTTGAATCGTTTCTCTTTCAGATGTTTTGGTTTTTATTTATTTCTGTTACTGAGAAAATCATCAGGTTGCATTACACAGATTATCCTACCGTGTGGGTTACAGCCTGAGATCGTCTCCAGTCGATCAAAGGGCCGATACAGAGACACAAACACACATGCTACCTCTCACATCTGAGGCCAGTTTTACAATCAACACTTAACCAAACATGTTATTCTTCTTGGCTATGAGAGGAAACACAGTCACACTCCAAAGACCTATCGGCCTCCGCAGCTGAGATTTAAACCAGAGGCCTCTTTGATATCAGACAACTGTACAAACTACCACCATGTAACCTTGGACAAAAGTCCTATTGCCACAAATCAAGACAGAATCATCCCCTTTCCACTGATGTATGCTGCCATGTTAGGGTCAAAAACGTCTTTCTCCTGCCAACTCTTCCATCCAGCCATACTCAGCCTTTTGTTTTTATTCTCACTCTAGCCTGTAGAGTCTGCACTTTCTTCACTGAACAATTCAAACTTCGTGAGGGACGTACTGGGGATATTACCTTTTGTGCTCCCTTTTTAAACTGTAGAATGATGGACTCCATATTGTTTGGAGATTATCTTATAACTCCTCAAAGATTGATGGACTTTATAAATTCCTTCTCTTTGATCCTTGATGATCTCACTTCTCCTGGCAACTTCTCCTGAAATGCTCCAGACTTTCGCTTTAGTAGAAGTGCTTACGTTGTCTGATTCATCTGGTGATCAGACTCATGTAATTAGCATCATCATTGTGCTACTTCCTTCTCTTAATTTGTTTTTATTTGTTTAGCTTTTTTTTTTTACCATTGTGAGCCATTTTCTTGATTTTATGTTATATGAGTAACAATGTTTAATTCCAGATGATGGCTAAAAGATCTGCCCTCTCAACGTAAATATTATGTCACAAGAGTTTGTGCCTGCACATCTGCACTGTGAATTCTGCGTGCTACACACACACATACACACACACTTAGTCCTTCCCAGCTGCTGGTTTCTCCCACATTGTTATTGTGAAACAGTTTGTCTCCTAAAAACTTTGCATTGATGATCAGGGTGTGAATATTCTGTAATCCCTCCTCTGCTCTAGTAACGGCAGGACTTCACATGTTTGACTCGCATGACCTTAATGTGAGTCAGGCACGTGTGCTTTTCTCCCAGGATGCACGGAGTGACTCTGGTTCCCAGACATGTGGAAGTGGGGGTGATGTAGGCGGGTGCCGAAGGTTGGAGGCAGGGGGGATGAGGGGGGATGGATGGGGTCAAAAATCCCTCCTGGAAACCGTGGAAAGCGAGCACAAAGTGAGTGCACACACAGTATGTTCTGCTATGGTGATCTGCTGAAGTGATTAAAGCCTGCAGCTAAAAACAAGGCGGCAGACCTTTGAGGTGGCGGCAGGCAGGCATGTGTGTCTTTCGGATCACGTACTACATGAGCACACAACAGCTGGTCGGTCACTTTCTGAGCCCAAGCTGCTAAATTTGTGGAGGTGAAACAAGTGTGGGCTTTGATTAGCAGACACAGATCCTGCTGAGCAACAGAGGCACACATCACCTTTTGTGTTGATCGTTGTTAGAGAGCTCATAAAAGTGTCTACATCTGCGTTGGAGGAGTCAAGGGAAGCATTGGATGTTCACTTTAATTCAGGACCGGTTTAAATTACAAAAGTGGAAATGTTTCACGATCCAATTTATCATGTTCGGCTCATTGGATAGAGTCCCTTTCAAATGTATTCACCCTCCTTAGGGTTACCCCATTCCGGCATTTGATAGTCACAAAGTTTTGTATATTTGACACAATTAAGTGCAGTCGTGCTAAAACAGTGAACTGTAGCTCTGGCAGCATGCTTAGGGTCTTTCTCTTTCTATTTTCAGATGATGGATTGAGCTGTGACAAAAAAACCAGTAAAATACGTTCAAGTTTATGGTGGGGATATTGCAAAATGTGGAAAAAGTCTTTTTCAAGACACGTATAAAAGTAAAACTATTCCTTGGTACTTATTCCCCAAACTCAGCACATCAGATATCTTTCATCCTCCACCAACTGACCATCAAATGACTGATCTCTGACTTCCTTTTTTAGGGAAGCCATGTTGTCTTTGGCTGTGGCACTTGGAGCCAAAACACTGGCAGAGGTTGTCAAAGCACATTTTAAATACCCATGCACCCTGAGCACGCACACACACACCTACACACATATACACACACCCCCGCACGTGCACACCTCCGCTATTTTTTATGTTGGTGTGTCAGAGGACTCACTGGTTGAAAATCACCCCTTCTAGTAGCCCCACACCTATGGGAGAGAACACCCCTCTTTGGTGTGAGCTATAGGAAAGGAAGGGCAAGAGGAAAGCCCTGCAGCAGTGCAGCGCTTTCAGAAAATGAATACATTCATTACCTTTTGTTTTCCACTGGGTATTAAAAGAAATCCATGCTTTTTTCTCTTTTTCTGCCTCGTCTCAACTTTCAGCGCTTTCCCTTTGCCTTGCTCCTCTTCACCTTCTGCCGGCTGCATTCTACCCTGTGAATAATTCACGAATTTCTGATGAATTATTGAAACATTTTTTTTTGTCTGCTTTAAATTTGTAGCCATCAGAGTTGAGACGCAGAAAGACGTTGTCTTTGTAGCTTTCGTGGATTTCTCCCTCCGCATTTCCACCAAATATGGAACGTGTGAAATTGATTGAAGACGATCAAAAAATAGAGACGCATTACAGACGGGTTACGTCTGAAGAGACAATAAAAGCTCTAGAAGCTGAGTTGTTGGCCTATGATTGGAGATTAATATATAGAATGAATGATGTGAATTCAGCATATGAAGAATTTTTAAAAAATATTTAAAATACTATATAACAAGCACTGCCCAATCAAACAACATAAGAGGAAAAGCAGTCAAAAAATGAACAGTGGATCACAAAAGAAATACAAAAGGCACGTAAAAAGAAAAACAAACTTTATAGAGAATTTCTAAAACATAAAACGTCTGAATCAGAAATCAAATATAAGAAATATAAAAATAAGTTAACTAATATAAAAACATGTAAAAGGGACTATTATAAATTACTGGATAGTAATAAAAACAACATTAAAGAGACTTGGAATATTTTAAATAGTTATTAGAAAATCTTCTAACAATAACAGCTATCCACACTATTTTCTAGATAATGAACAGAATATTACTGATTTGAAAAGTGTCGTCAATAAATTCAATAGTTTTTTTGTTAATATAGGACCTCAATTAGCAGAAAAAATACCGACTACAAAAATTGCAACTCAGCAATATCAAATTGAGAATAATCCCAGGTCCATATATCTCAACCCTGTACTAGAGGAAGAAATCATAGACATTGTGAATAAATGTAAAAATAAAACATCCACTGACTGTGACGATCTGGACATGAAAACTATTAAAATAGTAATCAAAGGAATCTCTAAACCATTAACTTATATCTGCAATTTATCATTTCAAACGGGATCATTTCCCAACAAAATGAAAATAGCTAAGGTCAAACCAATGTATAAAACTGGCAACAATCACCTCTTCACTAACTACAGGCCTGTCTCTCTTCTCCCACAATTTTCTAAAATCCTGGAAAAACTCTTTAAGAAAAGAGTGGAACAATTCATAGAAAAACATTCGCTACTTAGCAGCAGTCAATATGGATTCAGAGCAAACCGGTCAACAAGGCTGGCTGTAACTGACTTAATAGAAGAAATAACCAATGCAACAGATAGTAAGAGACTGGCAGTAGGGATATTTATAGATCTAAAGAAAACTTTTGACACAATAAATCATGAAATCCTGCTTAAAAAAATTAGAACGCTATTGAATTAGGGGAGTAGTTTTGGACTGGATGAGGAGTTATTTAAAGAGCCGAAAACAATTTGTGAAATTGGGAGATGTGGAATCTGACTGGCTGGAGATTGTCTGTGGAGTACCACAAGGATCAGTACTGGTACCAGTTCTATTTAATCTTTATATAAATGATATAAGTAAAGTGTCTAATGTATTAAAATTTATATTATTCGCTGATGACACA
>CAEGAF010045153.1:0-18441 GCA_903067075.1 Micropoecilia bifurca | reverse complement strand
CACACACACACACACACACACACACACACACACACACACACACACACACACACACACACACACACACACAGCTCATGAAAGACACTTACGTCAGCTGACATTTACTGCACATCCTCAACCAGTTCCATGAAGATAAAACCCCTAGGGTTAAAAATTGCTGACGTGTTGTTGCAATAATTGACGAAAATATTTTTTTTCTTTAAGTAATTAGTTGGCATACAGTAGATTTCACACTCTTCTAAAGTACCTGTGATTTTAAAAAATCAGTCTTTTTAAGACAATAATTTCAAACCTTTGTCACATATAAGCTTCTCTTACAGCTTAATTTTTCTTGCTGGCTTTTAATTTAGCTTGAAGTGTTGCTTTTTAGAGTTGTGGTTGTTATATTTGTATTGTTTGTTTTTTCATTTCTGGTTGTGGTGTACAGCACTTTGGTGAAGTGTGGTGTTTTTAAAGTGCTTTATGAATAAAGCTGGAATGGAATATAATGTAAAACATATCTTGTGTAAGTAGAACAATCAAATGTATTTGAGACCATCAGCTAAATAAACAAAAATAAAGTTCAGCTGTGTTGGTAGATCTTCCCTGACACTGCTCACCGTTTATGTAATTTGAATCTGTATAAGAATGCCCCAGGAAACGTCATGGAAGAATGACCTGAAACCAACTTGAACCTTTGGGTCTCAGATCTATAAGGTAAGTTTGGCTCAGAAATATGACACTGTATGCATGTCACAGAAAGAAAAAAAAAACACAGTGCCTTCCATGACAGATGGAGGTAGCAGCATCATGTGCTTCTTCAGCCAGAACTGTCACATCAAAGTGGATGTAATTAAAGCTTCTAATACCAAAATAGCTGACGATGAAAAGGGATTATACTTGTCAGCAACACCGTGACCCAAAATGTACATCTGAATTAAGAAGAGAATTGCTCGATGAGACTAAATATTTTGGAGTGGACAAGCATTATAGAGAAAAATGTTTTTATATATTCTATATTGGTCTATTTTTTTTACATCACATAAACTTGAGACTCAACAGATGTGTGTGCACTTTAGAGAACTACTGTACATCATTTCATTGTCCTAAATCATCCAATATGGCGTGTATGTTCACTGCAACTGTTTTTCTTCATAACTGCCATTTGGGTTTTAATGTATTATCTGTGCACAAAATAAGAAAGATCATTTTTATTTTTCTCTTTGATGGCAGATTGTTAATGTCATTTAGTTCCAGAGAACAGAGGAACAGCTTGTGACCTATAATTATCAAAAAGAAGCTAGATGATGGTTTCCACCCACGCAGCCGCTTCCGGTTCCACATGAGTATTTTTTTAAAGAAATATTCAAATGTAATTATTAGGTACTGTATATGCTAATAGGACTCAGCTGACGCTCATAAATTAGTAAAGGATTTGATTAAAAAACAAAGTTCAACTCAAACACAACAAGAAAATCTGATCTGACAGTGACATGCTATTACAATTGGTGTTTTTGCTGTTGCTCATAATTACACTAACGTTTTCAAAGACTCTTAACGATTCTATCGAGCTGTATCTGCAAGATTTAAAAAAAGGGCTTCCTTGTTTTCTACACATGACACTTGAACAGACATTTCAACACCGACTTGCACACACAGCATAACCTTGACCAATGGGTTAAAAATGAGTACAGCCAGGAGGAAGTTAACCTTTTACCAAGCTTCCATTACAGCAGTTCTGCTATTTGACTGTAAAGATGTTCCTTTCAAACATGGAACAGGAGCACACGTTAGCTCTCACACCCACACTTTTTCTAGTTACAGTGCGTCGTCTTTTTTTAAAGATGCATAAAACCTCATTTTTGAGAGCCTTTCCACAGGCCAAAGTATTACCAGTCATTGCTGAAGGGCAAAGAATTGAACTTTCGACTTGCATTTACATCATTTACACATATCAACCATTTAAAATTTACTATTTGGTATTTTATTCTACAGAATTATGTGATTTTTTTGTTTCTTTTTGTAAACATCCACTTGGAGCGTGCAGCATATTGATCAGCCTCAGGCGGTGCAGTTCAACTTGTAATCATACGATACATGTCCTGTTGGGGCACAAAAGGTTCTTAGTGACTCAGAAAATTGGGGTTGAAAATGTCTTCCAATGAAGTCCAAAATTTTCCATACCTCTGGCACATTTTGTTATAAAGTGATTTTCATGCTACAAAGCATTAGAGAGGGATCGAGGCAAAAATGTCTAACAGAAAAATAAAACCATGCAAACGGAGTGTCAGTTTTATTAATGTTTTAAACAAAAAGTGGCAAATTCAAAATAACCTATGTCCTTCTGAATAATCAATGGTTTAGCATCAAAGCCAAACATTTCTGTTCACCAGTTTTTTGATGCTCCTAATCTTATAATTATATTTTACCATAAAAGGTGTCTTGTTTGGATTGTTTAATCTTTTTTATCTTTGTTTCATAATGCTTTTGTTATTTATTTATTTATTTATTTATTTTGTCTTTTGATGCTTTCAACTCTTAGCTAAGTACCATTACGTATATTTCACAAACAAAATTTTGCCCCAAAAGAGCATCAACCTCTAGCCAGGAACAACGTCTGCAGCCCTAGAAAATATGCAAAGAAACATCAACCTTTGGAATGTTTTATATTCTCCAGTCTATAATTATTGCTTCTATTTAGCATAAATGCTGCCTCATATCTTTGGATTTTATTTGACCATGAGCTCTATGTTGGAAAATTTTATTATCAGATAAAATGACTTTATTACCAGATGATACATATGTAGATAAATATAAAATACGACATTAGATATTAATTACATCAGATTTTATTTTAATCCCACAGTTTGTTTTGTGTGCGTGTCGCAGTGTATTCTACAGCAGGGCGGCTGGACGGTTCTTTGGTCTTTTTCTAGTCATAAACATTTTGCTTGTTCAGCTAAAACGAAGAGAAAAGCAAGTTGATAAAGATGACTGGCAGTCAGTCAGAAAAATAAAGTAAATGAATGTCTAATATTTTGTATTCCACCTAAATGTTAAGAGATCTATTTTCACTTAGGTTTTATGTTTTGGAAAAAAAAGCTTGGATAAACAAAAAAATTATAATTCAAAATTAAACATTTACTGGATTCTTTTTTTTCCCCCTTTGCACTTTTTTTCCTCATGTTTCCTCCAACGTTCTTAGGCCTCAACAGCTCCTCCTGTTGGCACTCCAGGGGGCTACAACCCTCACTTTGAAAAACACTACTCTAAACAAATTACGTAGGCAGTAAGTTGATTAGTTTGTTTTCCTCGTTGCTCCAGGTCTGTTGTGCAGGCAAGATCACGTTCAACTGAACCCTGGTGCGGCCCAAGAAAAAAAAATCTGACAGAAACCCACTTTTTGACGTGGTCTCAGACTCCTTCCAAACTAACTGTTGTGCGATTTGCTTCTAGTGTGCATACAGTCCATACCAACTGTAGGAAATAAATGTCTTTTTGGACTTCATGTATTACTGTTGCTAGGAAATATGGAAATGTTTGGTTTAGCAATGTTGCTGCTATCATGTTGTTGGTCAGGATACAAAGAGCATCTCATTCAGCTTGCAGCACCCATTTACACCGTTACAAAATTAGAACTCCCAACGTGAAGCCAGCATTGTATTAGCTGCTCTTGACATTCAACATGAAGTTGTAGATGTAGTAAAAGCACAAATGTGCAAAACAGATATGCACTAAGCAGGATTTTCAAGGTTTGTTTTCCCCTAGTCTATGCTCTGGTCTGGTGCCATTATTCATGTCAAATAGGAGCAAGTTTGTTTACAAATTATCATCCTCCACTTGCAAAAAAAAAACACTGTGAAAGGAAACAGCATTAAAGGGAAAAAAAGAAGCTTTTGGTCCGGACCAAAAAAGTGGACCAAAGGACTTTGTGAATACACACTTAAAGCTGCAGTGTGTAACTTTTAAAAAAATATGTCTTTTCCATATTTGTTCAAAGTGTAACCATGTCATGACAGTGTATAAAAAATAATCAAGCTCCTCCACCTCCTTCCAGTGCTACTATTGTGCAGTCAGAGCCAGGAGGAGAGTCTTAGTGCTGTCAGTCAGTTTATCTGCTGCTCAATATGCCAATGGTGGAAAAATCAACTTGTGACTCTGCTTACTAGCCTTATCATTGGTGAGATGCTGTGTTGTGGTGAACCAGCTGTAGCTTAGCAAAGATTGGTTTCGATTGATTGGCTGTTTCTGACTGAGTGGTCAGAAACAGCCAATTAGTACAGAGAGTACTGGGAGAAGGCCGAGGAGCTCCATTTTTTCAGGTTGTCTTACTTCATACTGTCACAACTTAATAATTTTGATTAAAAAAAACATATTTTTTAATATAAAAATATAAACAGCAGCTTGTTGTTTCAGTGTCATTATTAGCAGCTTGTTGTTTCAGTGTCATTATTTTGAAATCCTTATGAACCTGAGCTACATTCAGCCACTGGCTCAAGTATGAAGTTTAAGGTTGGTGTGAGGTCACCTAGCCTAACAAAGTCAGAATATAAAGTTGGTTTTTACAGTGATAACACTAATCTTGGCTAACACTAACAGAAAGAGCTCACACAGATGCCAAACATCATAAAACACATCACTTGCTAATAAAGATACATATCAAGGAAGAACTAATCACATTGTTTCCATAATGGAAAAAACAAACAAATAAAAAACAATACTAGTCAGTTTATATAACATGTCACAGGGTCATCATGACTTACATTAATGTGCATTGTACTGTTCTAATCCGTGGCGTTGTTTCTATTAAAATCTGTCCTGTCAACTTTTCCATGAGTGTGTGGTCATGTGAGGCTGAGTCAGGTGATGGGATCAGTCCTAAAACAGAATAATGATACAAGTATGTACACAAACAACTTGCTGACTGTTTGATTTCCTCTGGTGATTCTCAAGGTGTTTTGAAACTGGAAACTCAAGGGTTTTTCACACAAGGTGGCTAAACAGATGCCTAACTCAGGGGGTGGGACTGTTACATTTTGGGAGTAGGAATAGTTTGGCTTTGTGTCTGCGCACAGTTAACCCTGTAGTTTACTGCTAACCTGTTTGGAGGTGTTCCTTCCATTATGCATGCAGAATGCTGGTAAATACAAAAACTTTCTGGTGTGTGTGTGTGTGTGTGTGTGTGTGTGTGTGTGTGTGTGTGTGTGTGTGTGTGTGTGTGTGTGTGTGTGTGTGTTTGCATGGTTCTGTAAATCTGGATTTTTTTTTTCTTGACACCCCTTCAATTCTCCCTGCACTCCTCCTTCCACCTGCAGTTCCTGCCCCAGTTAAAATAATGAGTGTTCTTGTGTTTCTTTCCTTGCATAATACATATTCAATATATTTTAGAAGATTAATGTGACTTAGCTATTAGTGTGAGTGATTTGGTACAAATGTTTTTGCCTGCTTTCTTGAGCTACAGTATTTTATCTTAGCTTAAAAATGTTTAACTTATGATTTTCTCAATAAGTTAAGAAAAAATCATATGCTTTCTAACGGAGAGTATATTTAAGAAAAGGCAATAAGTAGCTGTGACTTAGAGTACCCTCATACTATTACCTTATTTAATGAACACACAGTTGTTGAATACGTGAGAAGCTACACAGCCTCATGTGATTAAGACTCAAATGAAAAGTTTGTGGTTATGACTCATTGTACTTAGTTCTTTGATGGCACCCGTCATGTGAGCCTGTTTCACTGTGGTTTGTCGCGTTTAGAGTTTGCGCACTGTCTCTTTGTATAATCACAACAAGTGTGGGGGGGAAATAAACCATGAAGTGGTGGGAAACTTTTCTGTAATTTCCTAGCTTGTTATACAGACTTTGAGCTGGAATAAAGCGGGTAACAGTGTACGTCTAAGATGGGTGCTGTTTTGACATGAAAGAAGAAAGTCAGGGTGGAAACTGGTGCTTGTGACGTCAGATTAACTGAAAAGGTTTTTAGGGGGGCTCCAAAACAACATGTCACTGAGACGTCATTTCACAGTCGCAATGCTGCAAACGTTTTTGCTTATTCAAAAAGCCATGTCATAAGGCATCCGAAAGGCATTCCCAGCACTTCACCTTTTTCGCATTTCGTTATATCCATATTGCATCCAGTTTTAACCTTGTTCCTCAAAATTCTACACACAACTACCCCATTATGACAATGTGGAAATTTGTCTTAAGATTTTTTGCATAGTTATGAAAAATGGAAAACCAAGAAATCAGATTTTTAAAAGTATTCTCAGTCTCTTGGCAGTAAGTACAGCCTCACATCTTCATGAATATGATGCCACCAGTTTAGATCACCTGACTATGGGCAGTTTGACCCATTCTTCTTTGCAGAACGTCTCAAGCTACATCAGGTTGGATGGGAGTCATCTGTGCAACCATTTTCAGATTTTGAGTTGATTCTTGGTGTTTGACCTCTGACCTTCACTGTCAGCTGTGGGACCTTCTATAAATAGGTGTGTACGTACCTTTCCAGATTAAGCTCAGTCATTTGACTTTACCACAGATGGACTTCCTGTTAAGCTGCAGAAACATCATGAGATTAATCAGTGGCAACAGATCAGTTTTGAGGTAAATCCGCAAAGCTGAAAATACTTATGTGAAGGTGAATTTCTTGGTTAATAAATTTGCAAAACACTCCATATGCTTTAAGACGTGGTGGAGTTAGTTGTAATTTTACCTTAAATTAAGTATTCAAGAGTTGTTCAAAATTTCTCCACAGCAACGTAAGAGACTGATTGCAAGTTTGACTTGCGTGGCCACAATCAGGTACTCAATCCTTGGGTAATTATTGTATGTTTGAAATATAATATGTTTAGAAATAGAAAGCTATTGATTGGTTGGGCTACATCTTTATTCTGAAGTTATTTGCGACTCTTTTCTCTTCGAAGACTTAAACTTAGATATTTCCGCTGAGGTGGTTATGAAGCGTGACATGTTTCCCCGAACATTTACAGAAACAGATGCAGAACAACAAAAGTAGCAGTTAATAGTCACAGTGTTCTTTTGTGTAATTTGCTGAAACTAATGACAAGTGCTCATTTCTTACTCAGGCTTATCTGTGTATCTGTCACAACTTTTGGTGATTCACCATCTTCAAGGACATTGCAATTAAGAAAGCTTGAGTCAGCAATTAGCTCTTTTGTCCTCTGGAGATTTGTCAACAAGTTCTACAAACTGGTCCAGGCAGCAGCTTTGAGAAAATTACTCACAGTGGGTTAATTCTGACAGAGTTCTCAACTTCTGGGTTTAAACTCTAATAACATTATGAATAAGCCTTATTTCTGTCAGCAAGCCTCAGTATGTCACACGGTTTTGTTTTATTTATAGAATGCTGTGGGGCTCACTTGGCTTGCTATGAAATTCAATACCTTTAAAACTCTTTCTAATTTTTCACATTTTTTCCCACATTCAAAAGCATTATTTTAGTTTTATTCAGCTGTTGCGTGATAAACCAAAACAAAGAAAAGCGTAAATGTAAGTAAAGCTAAAAGTACGTAGCTTTAGATATTTTTCACAGAATAAAAAAATGCAAAAATAAACAACACAACTGTAACACCATGAAATCCATGTGGTTTGTTCTGACTTTTCCATTTCAAAACAAAATCGCAAAATCAGAACAACCACATGTTTCCATGTTCAAAACCTAAATGTGAAAATGTCAAATCAAATTAACTAAATCAATGAAGTCTGTCAAATAAAGTTTGATTTTTGCTTCAGCGATCTAAAAGACAAAAGACACCAAAGAAGAGGAATTTGTAGTATCTGGAAAACTGCTTAAAATGAGAAACTTTCATAAAGATATCGGTCATTTTGTTCACGGTCAGATAATCGGCTCTCAATGAGATGCGTCGACTCCCTTTAAACAGGACAAATGTTTCCATGGTTGAGGCTCACTGTTTCTGCACCAGCATTTCAGGCCGTGATTTCCTGTTCCATCACAAGGAAAACGTAAGGCTTGTCTATGCTCTAACCATAAAGATTATTATCTTTCAAATGATGTTTTAAAACAAAAAGATTTGAAACACCCAATTATTCACTTTTCTTTTGTTGCTTTATTTTGAAATGGAAAAACCAAAAAACAAACCACACATGGATTCACCTGCCTTCAAAAGTCACCTGGTTAGGAAATTGATCTGATTTACGTTCTGCATCAACCCGGCTGTTCATGTTCATGCAGTAAAATTTGGTTCTAAAAAGGGGGATGTACTGAGACACCCACCATATTCTTCACATGTTTATTTAAAAAATTAAAAATAAAAGACTCTAAGACTTTCTTTATGCTTTCACTGCCCAGTAATTCACATGTTTGTGTTGGTCCATCACATTAAAATCCCTAAAATTATTCATAAATTTTGTAATTGTGATATAACATAAAGTGAAATGGAAGAAATCTGCATGAGATACTGCAATCGGTGTTTAGGGAGTCAAAAAAAAATCATAACTGATCTTCCCACATCCATCTACACACACAAAGAGTTTGATGAAGATTGTCATATTCAACTTATATGTTCCTCTCAGTTCATTCATATGTTGAAATTGGTACCAGCTGTTGTGTATAAACACAAATAATGATCCCGGGCAGTTTGAACATCACAGCTTTTTCTGAGCAAAACTGAATCTATTCAAGCACTGAAACATAAGGAAATCTTGCTGATAAAACTACACGAAAAGGAGGAAATTAAGACGTATGTAACATTCTGATTACTCTGTTAATTTCAAATGTCATGTGGCATTTTTCAGTTTTAAATCCAGTAAAATGTTGTCCTAAAATGCTTTGTTTGTTCTGTTTTTAGGGTTTTCATGATTTTTTTTCATGTCCTTTACCTCTGCACTCTAAGTGTAATAGCCAAGATTTCATTCAAATAAAATCAGCTGAGGTATACACAGAGTTACCGTCTGTTAAGCTATTTTAATGAGCCAAATTTGTAAAACTCATGCAATATGACATGTGCAGCCTCAGTGTCATGTTGATTAAATCAGAGAGGGAATTTTAAAGCTCAAACAAAATTGGTTAATTGCCCGCCGGCTCCTCGTCGCGTATGAAAGGGCTTGAATTCAAGTTTCCATCGGTGAGCAATGGAAGATTCTTTGCAGCTCGTCAAGCGCCAACATGAAGGTTCCCAACAGCTGTCTACACGCTGCCCGCTCTGCTCTGCTCTGCCCACATAGCTCACATTCCTCACTGACTCACCAGCTGTGTGTGTGTGTGTGTGTGTGTGTGTGTGTGTGTGTGTGTGTGTGTGTGTGTGTGTGTGTGTGTGTGTGTGTGCGCGCACGCTTGTGTGTTTTGCGTATCTTCACAACTTCTGGTCTAGGTCCCTTACTCTCACTGGCTCTCACAGTGCAGGGAAGCACAATTGTGTGTAGCCTGCGATATAAACAAGTGACTGACTCAGAGCGCGTTATATAAGGATGACCTGATCTCCAACTGCCAGTCAAAGCACATCTGGTGTCTCTAAAGTGGAAAAGACAGTGTCACTCAGTTCAGCCTGCAACCAGATTGACTATTTTTTTATTATTATTATTATTTGTTCTGAAATGCAGTGTGTGCTAGCTAGTAGATACCCTGTTTTAGCTTGCATGTACATAAAAGGAATTGTTTTGACTCTGTGCCCACAAAACAAACACAATACTGGTACCTGCATCACTTCCTGGCAGCAACAGAAAACCTGTTTCACCTGCTTATGTCATTCGACCTCACCTCTTTTCAAACTTGAGCAATTTTAGGTCACACCCTGGAACATGTTTCTAGGCTTCTAGGCTTAATAAACAAACACAAAGACATTTGTGAGAACCAAGATCGGCTGATATCGCTACATTCCGGCATATATTAGATTTAGGGCAGTTCTGTTAACTTTTTTTTTGTAAACTTACATAGAAATCCAGTTCTTAGTCACAGTGTTATGACTCAGTTTTTTGGGGTTGTTACTTTTTTTTATATATATCAAAACTGATTCGATGGCATTTATCTAACTCTCTATCAGGCACCATAAAACATTCAAAGTGGCTCCATATGTGAACCAATCACATCCAAAGAGGGAAAACATTTTCGTTTATTGTCAGTGTTCATATAAAAAAGAAAAGAAAAAGAAATGTAGGTAAGGGGAGATAATGAAAGACTATACAAAGATAACCTTTCACAACCAATGTTTTACAAATTTAGTTATATCAAAAGATACAATTATATATTAACTAAATTAAAATATTGTAGAAATTGCGTAACCTTATCAGTTTTTCACATTTTTCCGATGGAATATTTGCGTCACACATATCATATGAAGTTTGTCAGTGTGGATTTGGTTATGTGCAGCCCCAAATTACAGCAATTTGACAAAGCTGGAATCCTGCTTTTAATTTGGCAATTAAAACAATTTGTTTTCCTTGTTAAGTGATTCACTGCTGTGCTTGATGTTTTGAATTGTAAATTTGTCCTCCTGTGACTCAAGGTTGACTCACTGGCTGCAAAGCTTGCAATTACTGTGGATGCAAAACAGCTTTAAATAATAATCACTCCACCTCACATGCTTGACAGTTGATAAAAGTTGGTCAGGTGTGTCAAACGTCGGGTCGGCACTTTGCCCCCACAAAGACACAGCGTACTATTTCCTGAAGATTGCAGCTTGCTTAGATAGAACCTTGCAAGACTTCCTCTAAACTACACTTGTGATAAAGCCATATTTGTTCAGTCTTCATCTGATCTCATTTAAGATTTTTCAGCTTTCATCCTGGGTAATGTTATAATGAACCTGCTAAAGCTTTTCACCAGCAAGCAAAGCACTTTTCTGCTGTGGCATATAATTATAATTTTGCATTAATTTTAAGTTCTTTTTCTTTTTATAAGGCATGTTTCAATGTCTTCTGATTTTATACTATTAATCTTCAGTTTCTGTCCTCTGAATTAATACTTTGATTCAAATTCAAAAATACTTTATTAACTCCACAGGTCAGTTTCTTCAGGTGTTTTTGGGGACAGGAAGTGTCTCTGGAAGCATTGTGTATTACAGCAAGGCTATGAAGCCTCTAACTGCATAAACTCTGTTTTATAAAAGGATGGTCAAGGCTGTGTGTAATGCTCTTTAAAAAAACAACCCTTGTTTGGATATTCATGTTTTTTTATGTATTTAGGTAACAGAAGTCTTCAGTAAGAAAAAATTGCTGACACAAAAAATACCGTGAAATAAGTCTTTGTGATTGCTATTATAACCTATCGCGTTCATTTTCATCCACATCAAACCATCTTTTTGGTGGAGATACAAGATTTCGAGTTTCTGTTCATGTGCTTGAAACGTGGAAATCGTTTATCTGTTTTTTTCTGTCTGTCCTTTGCCTGTTGTTGCTCTATTAGGGTTTGCACGGCAGACCTGGAATGTGACGTACAAACATGATCTTGTGTTTTCAGCAGACATCTGAAATCACACACTCACATAGACACACAACCTGCCTGCAGCATCGTGACACTTCCATGTGGTCTCACACACCTCCCAAGACCATCTTTCAAATATGAGGATGGAGCATTGCACACAGTGTTTGTGTGAGAGTGTTGCAGCCATGGTTGTGTGTGTGTGTGTGTGTGTGTGTGTGTGTGTGTGTGTGTGTGTGTGTGTGTGTGTGTGTGTGTGTGTGTGTGTCCATAGTGATGTAGTGGGAAATACAAAGTGTACCTGAGAGAGCCAGAGAGAGCTGTGGGAGCCGAACAGAGGACAGAGACGTTTCAGTGTCTTCTCCTGTATTTCATCTCCTTGGTAGCCTTATTTATTTAGGTGTGATTCTGTGACAACCTATGCTTGTGTGTTAAATGAGTTTGAATCTTTCCACCTGTTCAAACACTCTTTATGGCTTGTCCAGATTAATTTAAATGGGAAATTCCTAACACTGTGGATTTTAGCGCAATATTTTGGCTCGTTCATGCTTTAACATACTTTGTTTTGGAAAAGAATAGAGTGACAGTGAAGGTCAGAAGCTTCACTGGATTAGTTCAATATATTAGTGCAGACCTGTTATGTGGTAACTAAGCTGCAACAATGAACACTGGTTCATTTCTGAAGTCAAAACTTGCTCTGAGCTCTCTGTATTTTCAACGTCTAAACCAGAGAGGCCATTGGTGGCAAATGGGGGTCCTTGGTTGAATTTTGTGTGGCATATGAACACATTTCAAGAATGACAATAAGTGGCCCATCAGCACAAACATCTAGGCTGATATTTTCCCTGATACGTTACTGATACGGTGTTTGAAGAATATGCATTAAAATAATCTAAAAATAGGAAATGTTAGTTCCAACGTATCTGTCTTCTTTTTTTTATTATTTATTTCCAGTCAATTCTAACCCAATCCAGACAACCTAAAATGGGGATCTGCAAAACTAGAATCTGGCAACTTTAATAAGTGTTTCTGCTTCAAAATATCTGAGTCAAATAATGAGGTTATTGGTATGAATTAAATCCTAATGACCTTCAGCCGATAAGGTCATTAATGTTATTCGAAGAATGGATTTGCAGACTTCTGTTCTAAGTCCTAAAGGAAAATTGTATGTCTGTATATTAAAATGGCAAACATGTAGGATTATTTTTGTCTTAGAGATCTGGCTTTACAAAAAAAGGAGACCACTATTGCTTCATTAAAGCATCTAGTCTTCTGCTGATCAGGTATGAAAGTGGAATTTGTTTCGTGTTTTTAATTTTTAAATACATACTGATTTTGTGGCGCATGAGTACTTTGAGCTTAAACTTTGAACGCCACCAGTGCACTTATTGCTACAGAAAAAAACTAGGCAGGTTACAGCTAGAAACTAGTAAGTAGACATTATGACCACATCTGTTGTTTTTAGGAACCTGGCAAGACGATGCCTGCAAACTTATAACTGTGGGAACAGAAAAGTAGACACTGAAATGCTCTGAATCATTGAAACAAAAGGAATAAAAATCTTAAAATCCATCCAGGCAGCCAGCTGTTGTGTTCGTGTGAAAGAAACTGCGGGGGAACAGAAAAGCTTGAGTGACGTAATCAGACAAACATTTTAATTTTGTTAACTTCTCCATATTACTATGTCTGTTTCCAAGATACATCTGCAAAAACTCCCCTTTTCTCCATTTTGGCGTGTCTTTGTGTGAGTGTGTGTGGGGTGTTCCAGTCAGGAACATACTTTTCCTTTTAAAGAAACAGGAAAGAGGCAGCAGAGTAAGAGAGAAAGTGTAGGGCGAAGCTTTTTCTCTGGCAAACGCTCAGAGGGGCCGGGCCAGAAAACGTGGATAAAGGTTAGAAACGTAATGGATTTTATCTGCCGAGTCTGGCATGCAGCAAGGCATGACTGGGAGATAAAAGAAGATACAAGATCAAGATGAATGGAGCCGGTTTTCAATGACGTCAAAGAGGATTATAAAGAATCAAGTGGACTTACTTCAATTATCTGAGTTTCACTGAATCCATGCATTACCTATTGTATGTCAAAGTACAACCCAACCTAAACAACACCAGTCTTACAATAACGTGAAAGGTTTGCGCTTTTCAAGTTTTCTTGCAAAGAAAAATAAATAATTGTAAAAAGTTACAATTATTTTGGATGATTTCCAAAAGCCTTATCTTGCTTCTCAAAGGTGCCGTGGCTTCATTCCAGTGAGATTTCATCTCCACAGCTTTTCAGGTTAATGTTTCAGACAAAAGCTGCACATTTAGTCCTGCAGTTGCAAATTATGTGAACCTGACAGATACAATGTGTGCAATGCCTGTGTTTTTGTCTGCACTTACTCGATTTTCCCTGATGACAAAGCATTTTCTGAAAAGACATTCACTAATGATGTCAGAAAGGAATACAGAGTTATGCTTAACGTTGAATCGACAAGGTACATTTTCCAGATTGGAGGTTTTCAGAATGAGATGTCAGACAACATGTCAGCGTGACAAAAGTGTCTTGCAGCTGCATAGAGCACACAGCTAAACAAATGCTGCCCATTCCCCTCTTGTTACTGTGAAATGACAGTGTTTCACTTCTCTTTAGTCCCAGGAAGAGGAAAATTTGCTTGCTAGAATATATTTTCGGCTGTATAAATTATAGACATTGTGCATGTAAAAACTAAGTGAGGATCAAACGTTTTTTTTAATTGAGCAACTAACTGCAGGTAACCTGACTAGTTATCTTGCTAACATGGTGCTATTATTCATAAAATAAATAAAAAATATATGTTTAAATCTTCTTAGTCTGTGTCGCAAAATAAAAATTACACTAAAGACAAGAGCAATAATAACTGTAATATGCAGAATTTTTTAGAATTGCTTCCCTGATTTTAACAACAGCAACTATGTAAAATAGTTATATAGTCGCTGTCATATGTGTGTGATGGAAACATCAGATGTTTCCGTCTCTTAAGACGTTTCCATGTTATCACATCACTGCAGTCTAATACTGGTTAAGTCAAATTCTACAAAGAAGTTTGAGTTGATCAGTTTTTCAAATTCAGGGAAAAAAATTTTTTCTGTTGCCTGCCTGTGTGTATTGATCACATCTTTATCTCTTACCACTTTACCGTTTCCAATTTTCAAAGGCAATTGTAGGCAAGTCTACTTATTGATTCTCTTTGTGCAGCTTCAAAATGAGTGTCCTGAATAAATATCAAGTTTGAAAAGGCCACCAAATGTCTGGTTGTTGGGGGGGCAAAAAATGTGAAAACATTTTTTTGTTTCTGCTGGCTTTCTGTCTTTCCTATCTCTTCCACTGCTGCTGTTCTTCTCTTCTCTTTTTCTTTTTATAGCTCCGCATTGTTGGTGTAGTTCCGTTAAAGTTTGCAACATCCAGAATGTGACAAATGTGGTTCTGAGTGCACAACTACGGCGTTATTTATGTTTTTAGGAATGTTTTTCACAGACTTTCGGGGTAAGTTTCGCCAGTACTTGGAGCTCATTTCCTGGCAGCCACTCCAGCCTGCAGTTGAGAACATTTTGTTTCATTTTCCTACTGTGGCTTCCCGTCATTCCCTCCCACCCTCATTCTTCTGGCTTTCTACACCCTGTCCTGATTTCCGTGTGAGAAGGAAGAGCGTTGCTCTACTCTAGAAAAGAAAAAAGGGAAATATAAGAAGGAGAGAGGTTTCGAGAAGGAGACATTTTCTTAGAATTTAGTCCATTGACAGATTTACTGTAAGTAATTAGATAAAGATACAATGAGAAGAAGAAAAAAAAGTATTCTCTGCTTTCTCCGTCTTGTCTATTTCATTCCCGTCAAATAAGTTCCTCCATATTTTTTTTTTTGGTAAATCTGGCTGCATGAGAGCTCAACTCTGACACTTTACAGGAAGAAGCTGGAAGTCAATGATTTCTGACCTGGAAATCTCCAATATCGTTTCCGCTGAGACAGGAAAGAAAAGAAAAGAAAGCACAGCTTGAAAAAAGGCAGCGAGAAACATCTGTTAGGCTTTTGGAGCTAAATGACGTGTTCAGTGGACACTATGATTTCTTAGTCACTGCCACAGAGAAATATAGCAGCAAACACACACAACACTCTAAAATCCCACACCAGTGACCTTGAACCGCAGACGAACACCCAGCTGATACACAAACATTCACAAAAGGGGTCTACTGACAAAGCACTCACGCTGCCCATTTTCAATGTTTTACCAGGATGGGTGAGTTTTAAAGGCATATTCTCTGGACAGAAAGTTCAGACTGTTTGTGTGTTTTACGACGGCCCACATGAGCTAAAACTTCAGGAACACATAAGCCCTAAACATACACCTTGAACCGTTTTTTCACTTTGGAATCCCAGGAAAATTACGGGGATCATATGTATTTAATATCTTCGATTCAGTTACTTGCAGAACCACTTCTTGATACAATTACAATTTTGGAGGCACGACTCTGCTAACAAAGCATATCTTGAGTCTGAAATTATTGGCTTCCCTTCTTTGCAAATTAGGTCAAACACAGGACAATTGGACAGATAAGATCTGTGAAAATCCCTTGTCGGATCTTACGACAGATTCTCAAATATATTTATGTCTTTGTGTCATTTTAGGATATTGCTTTGTAAGCCTAACCCTCCTCAAAACTTTCCACAACTTTCTCTTTTATTTGTAAAAACAGTATCTTATGATCATGTATCGTTTTTCTTCCACTTCACAACTGCTGTCTTGTTACTCTGTCACATAAAAACATGAAAAAATGCAATTACGTTTGTGGTTGAACCAAAACAAAACATTGCAACGCTACGAATAACTTTTCCAGGCACTGCATTGGAAATTACTTTGAAGCACAGAGATTTGAAACTCACAGTTTCAAAGTTTTTTTTATTGTTTTTTTATTTCTCTTCCGAAATAAAACAAAACCTGAACCACGAGTTTGCCCTGGGCATTGAAAATGTCAAATTCAACTCTTTACCAAATGGGAAATCCCCTCCGTGTTTTTTTTTGTTTTTTTTAATTCAGGACGCCAGTCACAGAATATGAAACATAAAATTACATTTTACCCAGAGCTATTGCCGGATGCTTTCAAACACTAAATATACCTTGTTGCCTGACAACTGCATGCATTGTAACACAACTCATATAATTTTCTCCTGCAAAAAGTGCTTGACTGTGTTTTTCTTTGGCTAGCGTTCTATTGCCAAATATGCATTCATTCACACAACCCGATTATTTTCGTCTTTTTATTTTAGTATCTTTAAAAACTAACATTCCCTACTGTACAATAGACATGTTATGAAAACAATTACTTTCCATCGCACGACTTGGGGTTTCATTCAAGTGAAGGATCCATTATTTATTTATTTTTTTCTTTTCTGTCTGATTGTTCTTGAGAGCAAGCAAATAATTAATTTGTGAACATTTATATGGAGCACAGATCAGAAATGGTTAATTTAGTTGTGACTTTATGCTTTCAGAACAGAGGAACATGTGCACAAATTATGGGTTTTACTCCTTTATGGAAAACCACCACTTCTCACTGCCAGAGAAAAGAGTCAGATAAACAACTCTTGAGTTACACACTGGGAAACCTCAGCATTAATTGTGTGTGGTATCAACCAAGATTACAGTCGCAGCTGTTTCAGTAATATAATTACTGCTTTTTTTGCTCACAGAAGAAATTCCTCCAAAACCACTTTTCGCAGCTGATACAGGAAGCATGGCAAAAATGTATTTGAGCTTGCAAAATACATTTGAAAACATGCTATAGATTTTTTATTATTATTATTTTTAGCTTTAAGGTTTTAACATATTATTGAATTACCACCTTTATAATCTCTGTCTTGTCAAAACTTTGCATTAGTTTACATAAAATTGTTTGAAAACCTTTCCATATTTTGTTTTGTTGAAATATAAAAAATACATAAGATGACGGATTCTAAATCCATGCTTGATTTGTTTTTTGTTTGTTTTTTCATGGTTACAGTTAAAGCAGATGCTTGTGGACCTCACTGTCTGTTGCTCAGATCTGTGGTCTCCTGTTCATTTTATTGAAAAAAAGAAGTCAAATATTTTGGGGTAATTATTTTTTTTACTATTCATTTAGGAATGCAATCTGTCTTGTTTTTTTGGAATATGACACTAAGTCAGGTGTTCAACTAGTTTCACTACTACAAATGGCCTCCATTAAACTAACGGCAGCATTTTTCAGAGTTCAGGGGTCATAAAGATTTTTTTATTAAGTGCAACATGGGCTCTTTGTGGTGTTTCTTTGGTCAGCATTGGTTTGAACCTAGGATTTCCTCTGCCTATGTGATTTGTATCCAGTCCCTTTTTCACTGGTAAATATTGTACACTGATGCAAACTGAGAGGCCAGCAGGGCTTTACATTTTGTTCTTTGTTCTTTTGTGATTTCCTGGAAAAGGCGTTGATCCGTTCTTGGAATAATTTTGGTAGTCTGACGTCTCCAGGCAAGGTTCACCGCTGCTCCATGTTTTCTGTGGATAAAAGCTCTGACTGTGGTTCACTGAGGTCCCAGTGACTGTAACCTCCATGAAGGCTCACAGATGTGACTGATCTTACTTATCTGTTCCTGAATTTTCATCAGTCCAAGAATTTTGTGTTGCTTATCTAGTTATGTTTAGTCATTTCTTGATCCAACAGGCCTGGTATTATTTGGGTTACGCATGATGTAACAAGAGAGTAATTACTTTCTCCCATACGGTCAGGCTGGTTAGCATAGTGTTGTTCCCCTAAAAATATAAATCATCATTTGAAAATTAATTTTCTCAAATGAAAACATGATTGATTCGAGTCATTTATTGGCAATAAAAGCAACAGAAAAGAAATCTGTCAGGGGATTAGTACCTTCTGCAGCACTGTATCCGCTTATGCCGGTACATTAAAAGACCGATGTATTGTTAGCAAATAATTTTGTATGTCACTGCACTACGCTACATTTTGTTGGGTTCGAGAGGTGTTCAGTTTTGTTCCAGTAGGGGGAGCCTGAGACCTTCCTGAGGGCGTGGGTCGGTGCTT
>CAEGAF010045146.1:0-105838 GCA_903067075.1 Micropoecilia bifurca | reverse complement strand
CTCTCCTCCTATCAATTTTTTTAAAACATTTTTTTAATATATATATATATATATATATATATATATATATATATATATATATATACACACATGTTTTATGTTGCTACAACGTTACTGGCATACAAGATTTTCTATTTAGTAAAATTGTTGCATGGAGCCTTAGAGATTTCTCCAAGAGACAAAAAATGTGATTTGCAGGGTTCTAAAAATGAAATGAAATGAAATAAAATTGCTGCTTTTTGAAACTGTTTACTTCTTTAAAAATGCAGCCGACTTTCTATTAAACTAATATCTATCTCAAAGGTAGATTTTGGTTAAGTATTTTTCTTTCATTGGCCATGTTTTTTTTACTTACATTTTTTTTATCAGTAAGCAGGGCTTTAAAAATGGCTGGAAATAGACCAAAAACTATTTTGAGATGATCAAAATAGAAAACATTCGACCCAAAAACTTAGGAAATTGTATAACTTTCTTTCATAAAGGCAAACATTTGAAACTCTTTTGCACTTTGTTTTATTAAAAATACAGAATGATTAATTTGTTAATCATTCTGTATGATGTTAAAGAAATCTGAATGAATAATTTCATTTTAAGTTTTTGGTTGTTGCATTTAGACAAGATTGCATGTGATCTACATTTAAGATGCTTTCTCTTTTTTGTACATTGTGTATTTTTGAGGGCAAATTTATTTAAAGCCCATCTGTTAAGGGATGCAGGAAAAGGTCTTGCTTCACATGGCAGCACTGTAGGTTGGTTTGCAGATGGTGCATCATGACAATGTTGACAGATTAAAGAAGCCCTGGATCTAGGTTAGACTTCCGGTGGAGTGTGGCAATCTGCTATTGACGACTGGTCCTGACTCACCGGATGTTGGAAGAGACACTCGCTGTGGTGTGGGCTGTAGTTAGGCCACGATCTAACAATAATCAAGCTTTGCATTACACTGCAGCTTTCAGGAGTTACATAAAGTGATTATCCACAGATTTGGAACCCATTTTTTCAGGTCTTCTATTGTGTCTTTGGTCAGACATTGTGGCTGCATGAACAATCTTATACATCCTTGTATATTGCTCTTATACGACAAGCATGTGGTCGACTCTGCTAAAGTATACTAAAACCCCCCAAGTGCAATATAACTGATTTATTTATCGATTTCTCCTCATTCTTTTTCACTTGTGCATTTTCTCACATTTGGGGAATGCTTTGCAGCAGGAAGTACCAATTGTATCTAAACCTTGTGATTTATCCAGACAATTCTGCATTTACAGAAAAAGAGCCAAAAGAGAATAGTGAAAGTCACTATTTCAGATTGATGTCCCACATATGTTGTCTGTACTGTGACAGAAATTACAATATTTATTCAATTAAAAGATAATTCTAATGTCTATAAAGGATAAAAAAATGTTTTAAATCTTGAACTAGTCTAAATATTATCTGCATGTGTCTTCTGCTACAATCACCTTCAATTGAAGCGTGACTTCTGTTTTTCTCACCTTTTAGTCTGGATCCTTTTTACCTTAAAATCCCATTTAATGTAATAAAAGACCCAGATTAAAACTTGAGCAAGTCAGTGACCCAGAAATGACGGCTTTTGTAAAAGTACTTCAGCCAGGGTAGTGCATGCAAAATGAAAATCATGATAAAAAATGAAATGGCTTTGACAAGAAAAAAATCTGAATAACCTGAAATTGTCTCTGCGGTTTCATTCAACTCATTTAGTAAATTTTCTGACTATCACTAAAAGGGGTATGAGTGTGACTATATGTAAACATGATATTTTTGTTTACGGTACATGACATGACAGGACACAAAGATCTGATATTTAAATTCTATTTGATCACTACTCTAAGATGGCCTCCATTTTTTGCATCGTGGTGCAGAGAATATTGCTATCTTGTGTTTTATCTTTCTCTCTCTATCATATTCAATACATTTTGTGTTCTGATGAGACTTATGGTTTCGAAGTACCTTTTAAAAAGCAGGTATTAAAAATACTCATTGTAAAGGAGGAGGTTTAGGGCCACCAAAAAAAATAAGTTCTGACTTTAATCTCAGAATTCTGACTTTAATCTCAGAATTCTGAGATTAAAGTCAGAATTCTTTTTTTTTTTTCCGGTGGCCTTAATCCTCTTCCATACATTGAGCCTACATTTCTGTATTAAAAAAAATATATATTATATTTGATTTTTTATTATTATTTTAGTTTTTTTGATCTGATGTTGGTCAAATCTAAAGTGCTGTTCTTTTAATTAGCTGTAAGTGCAAAAGTGTGTTTTATATATTTATTTTCATTGTTGTCAGTGCCCCGACTGATGAGATTATTTTTAAAAACTGCATCAAAATGTGATTTTTATAGTGACTCTCATACATTTTTCTTCAATAAAAGTTGGCCTTTAATAAAGTTAAAGGTATTTGTCCCAATACCATGACACTCAAGAATTGTAACATAATCAAGTATTCCTAATATTATGTAGAGAATTTGCATGCTTGACAGTTATTTGGTTTCCATGGGAGGCAGTAAAAATTCATATTCCTGACATTTTGGATCAGCCAAACTGTAGTTTTTCTTGTGGCACAATGGCCAGAAACCCATTGCCATAATTGTGGTAGTTAGTATGCTAAGCTATGCAGTTTGCATGGGAAAAACCTTATTATCTTGTAGCTTCAGGGGTTGGTGGTTATTATATACTGCAATACAAATAATGCCACTGAAGTAGAGCCACCATGACAGACTTGTGCTTTCATGTTGTCACATTAAGGCCCTAAATATTTATGGAATTTAGGGAGTAAAATTAGGGAAATTGCAAAAGAAAAAAATTATACATATTTTTTCCCATAAAAGTGAAATTAATTTACTTTCTCAAGTAGTGAGTCTATGTATTGATCAAATTATAAAATGTGTGATTAAAAGAGGACAATAAATACTTGTGGAAGAAGTATAAACAGCAAACGTAACTCTACTGGTTCACTTTCATATACTTTTCTGATATATTTTTATTCCATTGGAGGTTGAAGTAACTAACTCTGATTCCACCAGCAGCTGGTGATTTTGAAAAATAGGGGCAAGAAAATCTGTGCTCATCCCTCAAGACATCTGCACAGAAGAAGCATAACCGTCACTTTTGTAAGCTTCTGTAACCGATGGTTTTGACAAGTAGTGCAAAATGTTTCCCTACCAAAAGTTTTTTTTTCATAACCTCTTTGGTAAATTTGAATTTAGGAAGCAATAAAACCAGCGAGTTTATGGAATTTTATTCTTATCTGTCTGATTTTGTTAATCATATTCAAGCGTAATTGCCATGTCTTATTCCACCTTTTTCAATGTTTTGAACCCTTTTTTAAATGACATGTCATTCTTATCCCGACATATAGGGTTCATTTCATCAAGGCTTAAATTTATATGTGCACAGATGATTACTTCAACAAATTTTTATTTTTGGCATAGCTACAGGATTGCTTTAGCACATAAGTAAAATTACTTCGCCACTGTGACCTCAACCTGAAAACAAACTGAGTTCATCATTTCTTTCACAGTTAGGACAGGTATATCAAGGTCACCTCAAAAAAGTCCAGAATATGGGGAGCTGATGTGCAACAAACAGAATGTAGTGATTAGGAGAGTTCTAAATATAAAGGTTGAAATGTTGATTGTATGCCATCATAACATTTTGTTTTCATTAGGTAAAAATTCATTTGTAAAGAGTTTGATTTATTTTTAGATACTACTAAACCAAGAATATCATCAGATATGTGGCTTCCATATATCTGATCTTTTTTAACACCGTCACCTTAAGTAAAAAAACAAACTGCTTTTTACCCTACTTATATTTAGAGCCCTATTTTATTAATATATGGATGTATTCTGTTTTATGCGTAAATATTCCCAAATTGCTCATTTACTTGTTTCTTTTGTTAAACCAAGAGCAAAGCACCCTTTCAGTCAGTGAATGCAACATCATGAAAAGTCTTGATCAGGCGTGAAAAAGGAAAGAGATGGTTGAGGGGGTGGGGGTGCACACTCTAATCTGCTCATTGACGTCACTATTGGTGGGCTGATGCTATGCAGATGGGAGTAAGGATGGATTGTGTGGGCTATGTTTCTTATAACAGATTATTTCCTTTTATGCATCTTGAATTCCTCTGCATGAGCCTCAGAGAGACTTTTTCCCTCGAGGACAGTATCCTACATTTTCTCTTGCCAAAAAAAAGAGGAACGATATATGAAGACATCTGTCTGAAATTACTGAAGCAGGTATTAGTAACATTTCACAGTGGATAAATGACAGTCGGAGTCAGTATTTTCCTCCTCATAAAACATCTGTCGTTTTTTGATAACATTTATCAGCCTTTGATCCACCGCTAAAATCTATCATGAAAGTTCAGAGAATTAATCTCTTGAACATGACACAAACTACACAATGAGAGCAAGTTTGTGCCTTAGCCAGATTTACATGTTTATTTATCCAGCTTTTTCCCAAGATGCAGCTTAATATGGTCAGGCCACTTCATCTTTAAGGATGATTACACTCATGTTTTGGCTGCTTGCTCCTTCGTTGAGATATTTTATATATAGAATTGTGATGATCTAATTTATTTTCGCTTTATAAAACTGTCAGCATTAATTTAACTCTGGTTTTAACTGTGGCGTTTAGCTGCTACCTGGTAACTTGCTTCTGCTCTCAGGGAAGGTGGAGTAAAATACAGTCTGGGGGCAGCTGTAATGACCAGTCAGTTTCAGTTTCTTGGGGTGCTGTTATTCTCGGAGGTGTTGATGTGTATAAAAGTGCATAATGTGAGGCCAAAGTGTGAGTCTTTCCATTTCTGATTGCAGTCTTTTGAAGCATGTAAGCATGAAATTCCAAGCTGTTCCCATTTACAAATCCTGATGGCTTACCTTTATCCAGTTATCGAATTGCTTTCATTTTTCAGCTTCTCATGGTCAATAGCTAGTGACATGTTTAAGACCCAACTCTCCTTTATCTTTACCGGTGCAAAGCTGAGTAGATATAATAGTTTGCGAAACTGGAAGACCTCCTGTTAAACTTATACGTAGTTATAATGCGTACCAATTTCTGTTTTATTTCTGTTTATCACAAGTATTTTGTCCAAACCAAACATTTTCTGCAGAATTTGTGTTGTGTGATGCTATATGTCAATATTGATTAATGTTACGTTACTTATGCATTCCAGATCTCTCACTGGCAGGCCTTTAACTTGAGGTTGGCACTCCTGTCTCCTCTCATTTATCACACCTAGATGGATTTTTCTATCTCTTGTTTTCGCGTTTTGTCATCATCTCATTTTTATTTGGATATCCGAGCTGGCACACAGGTCTTTTTTCTTAATTCTAAGCCAAATCAAGTACTCTCTTTTTTTTTAACCATCACTTTATAAAATCTGAAAGTTGTCCATTTATGAATTACAAACCTGCTATTGCACGTCTGCAACTATTATCAAGCTACAATAGAGGGTCAGTGGACACAATATTTATGAATCAACTAATGTCATCTATTGACATTATCTATTCAATCACTGCTCACCAAGTTTGACTCATGTTTTAATAATAAAATTATGCTACTTTGGCCTAAAATGCACCTCCTGTTCAGGTTTTATACAGTGTTTTACAGCACATACAACATTTTTTTAGAAGTGTGTTATGGCTTTTTTGACTTGCATTATGCATATGGTTGTACAAGTTATGTTTCCCCAGTTTCCAGAAATGGCTGAAGCGAGCAAGAAAGTCGTCACACTTTCTTGCAGATTCAATGTGACCTTCATTGTCTGCAGAACAAGTTGAAAAGGCTCACATTTGCTGTGAACAGAGTCCTCTCGCTGAAGGAAACTGCAGTATAAGAGAAAAGTGTTTCATCAGTGTCAAGCTTTTCTGCTAAAATGGCATACCATTAGCCTAACTGCTGCTCTTGATGCCAGGGCAGTTACAGTGATGCAACATAATGCCGACTGTAACCTAGTCAGAGTATACTTTTTCCTACGAATGGCATGTTAAATTTGCTATTTTGTTTATATACAATATTTAACAACAGATTAGTAATCTGACTTATTTTATTGTTTGTATACTGCTTAGTTCTTAGTATTTTAATTATTTATTTATTAATAACCGTGGAAATGATTTCCACTTGTATTGACATTTTATACCTTGGTGGTCATTTACCTCGGTAGTAAAAAATGAGAATATATTTCTCTTTTGACATCTTTTAGAAAAATGTATTAAATCCTATTGCTCTCTTTCCTCCGGATAAAGGTTGTTTTGATGAAATCCTTTTAGCACTGATGACTTGGGATGATTAACTTCAGGCAATATTTAGAAAAGCTCAGAAGACTTAGAAACTAATTTATCTCCTCTCTTATTATGTCTGCCATTATACTGGGAATCTGTGTATCTGGCATGTAATGAAAGTTAAAAATATCCAGGGAAAGAGATTGTGGAAAATAATTATTTTCTGACATGCAAAAGTCAAGGCAGCACTCAGCTAAGTTTGTGCTGCAATATTCACACTGAATTGTGCTTAATCAAACCTGTGTAGCACAATGGGCAGGTGATGGAAAAGGAAACTACATTGCTTCCTTATACATTTTCTGACTAACAGCATTATAATTCCACAGCATACAATTTATTTAGGTACCTCCTTTTCAAAATAGGAAACATAAAATGAAATCCCATTAGCATTATTTCAGCAGATAGATTTAGGTTGTATATGTTTATATGATAGATTTATTTCTCGTATGCTCAGTTTTTGTTGTGATTTCTTCCTGTGAGAGTTGAATGTAAGTTAAGATTAGTCGTCACAGCTTACTGAGAACTGGGCCACAGTGTACAAGATAGTGAAAGTTTCATCATACCATAGTAACACTCTGAGATTGGAAATGACATTGTCAGGAAGCTCTGCGATTGTACAATGTCAGTTTATTTTGCAGTTGCAGGGAAAGATGTGTGGATTGCTGAGCACATTATCCTCGATTTGCAATTTTGTAAAAAAATATCTTTGTAATCAGATGAGAAATATTTGATGTCAGAAAGAACTGTAATTATAATAAGTCCTGTATTTAATTTATTACAATCTTCATATTCATAGAAGAACTCAAAGTTTTAGACAAGCTCGAAGGATTCAATGTTAAAATGCTTTTGATTCCTCTTCCAACATCATCACAGCTAGGAAAGAAACAACCGCTGGCAGTTCTATGCATAATTGTTCTTTTATTATAGATTCTCGGCAATGAAAGGATTAATTCTTTCCTTTAGAATTAAAATGTATTCTTAGCTCAACATCTGTCATTCCTCTCCGACTTCTGGCTATTATTTTTTGCATTCCTTTTCTACTCTTACTCTTCATTCTGATGGGACTTTATGCGAAACTACTTGTGTTCAGAGTAATAATCCTAAAATAAAATGCAACATAAATCACATCAATAGGGGGTATTTGGTCCTCATAATGCATATTCCTTAATAATGCCTTCTGAGGCTGCACAGCGGTGGTGGTGGCACAGCGGTTAATATTAATCCTGTTGCTTAAGCTCCACCCATCAGTGAAGGCACCAGCTGACAAAAAGATTAAAATATACTGTGCCAAAAAAAGATCTGCCTGAAGCAACAAATGCATTGTTTTGCATACAGCAGTCATTGGATGGAGGGTTAAAATAATACTAGTTAATAAGGACACTCAAACAGAGCAAAAGGCAATGAAATAAGGCCTACTATTGAAGCAAAAAGCAGAAAATAGTGTGTAAACTTAACATAAAGCATAATTTGTAGGCAAAATCCCTTATTTACATATTATTCACATGATAATCTGGTTATAAATGTATAAATGAAAGAAGCCTATGAATTGAAATGTAATAAAAAGTAATGTGTTACTCTATTAAGATCAGATAAATCTTATTTTTCACTATTGTCATAATATATAGAACTACCCCTTCTGTAAAAGCAAAGGTCAAAGCCATACTGAGCCGGTCCTTGCCACACTTTAAAGCTATTAACACCCAACCTCAAAAATTCACAAGCACAAACAATACCATGCCAATATAAAACAAAGCCAAAATGGAAGTGCTGTTGAAAAAGTGCTCCCCTTAAGATCTGAGTTTCCAGCCAAAACACAATGTAAAGCTGCCCAACCCCTGAAATACCCAACCAAATTTCAGCCTCTATGGAATCTCATGCAATTTATAGATGTGACTTGAGCTTCACCAGTCATAGAGAAACTCATAAGTGAATGGTCTATAAATGGCATTTATAGACATGTGACAAGATTCCCTGAGATCCTCAGTTCACAATGTTTTTGGTTTTCTCACATATTCTGACCAGAACCAAATCCCTTTGGGACCTCAAAGGACTTGACTCTTAAAGCAAGAGACTTGTGGGTTCTTTGTTGACCTATGTGTGTAAATCTGATTTACAATAATAACACTTGATTATTTGTAAATAGCCTGATCACACTACATTCAGTCATTCATTCAGTCATGCAGATATTTAGACGCTGAAGCTACTGGATTGCAGCTGCCCTGGGGCAGTGCGATGGGAGAGAGGCTGGCATGCACCGCCAACCTGTTAATTCACTCATTAATGGTCTGAATATGACTTGGGCTGTACATTGTTCCCCTAGTGTCAGCGCGTCCAATATTCAATATTCATTGGCTGTCAAGAAGCATTCAATAAATGTCTATTATGGTCAGGCTATTCCTCTTCTAACTCCAAACTCCACTTGTTGCTTTCTAGAACGAAGCTTTGCTCATATGGCTTTCCAATTAAAATCAACAAATAATTTTATCGTTGCTAAGGTCCTGTAGTGTAGGGATTGTAAAGAAAAGCAATAACGTCTGACCTGAAAAGAAAGATAATTCCTGTAAATTTAAAATGTTGAGATTCTCAGTCACATAATTGCCAAAATGAATTTAAAAAAGTGGTTTTATTTATGAAGCGATCGCTAATAGTCAGTGTCTTGATGAAACAAAGATGCCTTTGATAGACTCCTTTTCTCTAATGAGATTGAACTGTTACATTTGCTAAAAAATATTTTGGTAAAGGTCAATGAACTACTGTATTGCCTTTATGATGAAGGTAAATTTTTTTTTGCATTAATTAGATATAAAAAAGAAAACCAAAGTAAGTAAAGATTGTGTTTTGTAGTTATTTGTTCCCCTATTTTGTTCAGTTATGTGACACATTCAGATAGAATGAAGGAACATTTCCAGCTAATGTGTGAATTAATAAATTGTGGAAAATTAATTATAACACTTACTATTTGTAATACATGAATGTGAAAATAGCAGAGAGTTATGCTTTCTTAGAAGAGGACCACTCTGTAATACACAGAAGAGTACAAATAGGAATGAATGTAATTTTTCTAAAGCACTAAACTAAGCTTGTCATGTTTTGTTACTTTACTTGTAATTAGTGCAGTGTGCATCCTTCCATATCCACATGTATTAAGGTTGAATGAGACTTGATTAATGTGCTTTATTATGCAAATGTAGCCTCCATAGGTCAGTTTGGTGTATGATTTTTTTACTGTCAAGAGAGTATAATGAAATATTCCCATTTTAAAAAACTAAATAATTTTTTAAAATCAGAATAGGTCATAAGACACAAGTTCTAATAAAATAAATGTATTTTTCCCCTTCTTTCTAAATGATTTGTTTAACAGCTGCCTTACTGCCTTGTCCACATTCCTCAGTGGTGGAGCGAATATTGATGCAACCTTTTTTCTATTACCCTTGATAATTTTTTTTTTCTTTAAGCTTTTCTTATGGCTATTTTCTGTTTCTGTAGCACACGTGGAAAAAAACTTTTCCAACTAAATTGCAAATTTTCAATTCTCATGTGGAGTTTAATTATTAGCGTCCTTACTTAATGAAAGTTAAGTACCGAAGTACCATTGTCTAAAAGTCCCAACATTGAACATGTTTGTTAAATGTATAAAGATTCACTGCACTTCAGGAACTTCCTAATCTCCAAAAGATCTGTCAGAAAAGTCAGATTTGTTTCGCCAGACATTTGAGCTTAACATCAAAATATAAAAAAACTTAAAGCAACGCTAAGTATTTATTGACGTTTGGATGTGATACACAACTCTGAAAATAGCAGTATTTGTGAAGGGAAACCACATTTTTGGTAGAGTTTTGGAAGAAATGGAGTTGAAATAAACCCTCTGGAGTATCAGGATGCCTTCAGACACAAACACATTTTTGGCCTGTCACATCTCCACAATGGATCCTTTGAATGATGCAATACTGCAACACTTGGAAATAAGAAGAAGACCACAGAGCACCAAAAACTGCTTAGGTTTGTCACAGCAAATTCAGTAAGCCGTTTTGAAAACTGTTTTGTAAACTTTTTTCAAAAGAAACCACTTAGCTCAAAAAAGTGTAAAAAAAAAATCCTGTAAAATACTTAATGGATTTTTTGCTTAGTAAATAATGGAGGCTTGCAAAAATACAACTTTTGTGATGACTTTTGGAAGAATAAAACACCATTAAACAGTGGAGAGCTGACTGAAAAAAGGCACGGAGTTTAATGTGGCTCATCTTCACTAGTGCCATCACCAAAGTGTGTCAAGATAACATTGAACATTGACTTATTTGGATGGAGAAATAGTGTCACTACAAAAACCCTTTATGTAAAGGTTTATTGAATCTACAGCGCTTGTCACTTACCTGGGATCAGTGCTTAAGAAAAACTGCAGCTCCACAGATTAAGGCAGTGTATGACAGGAATAATACTCGACTGGAAGAATGAGGTAAAATGAAGAAGTCATAATAAAAAGCTATAATTCGACAGTGTTTTACTAATGGCTATGAAGCATGCATTTCTTTCCCCATATGCACCCTTATGACACAATGTTGACCATACCTGGGAACCAGGAACATCACTTAACCTTGGAAATATTTTTTGAGATACTTTTCCAGGCTTTTACCACACAAACCTTCAGTTGTTGCTTGTTTTTTATGGCTTAGTCCTTTCAGTCTTATTTTCAGCAGGTAAATCCATGATTTATTTTAGCCTCAGTCAGCCTTATTAAGATTAGGTTTTAGGTTTCTTAGTACTCCAGTTTTTTGCTTTCCTTTTCAGGACATTTCACATGGTTGTACTGGCTGGGGGCCAGTGTTTGTACAGCACTTCTATTTAATTGTTCATCTTCTCTAAGCTTCATAATTAATTGTTTTAAACTAAAAAACACAGCTTCCTGTTTTTAAACTGGATACAATTCTAACTGTAAATGCAGTCTGAACAGGTATCATAGTAAAACATTGCTAGACAACAACACATGTTCCAATAGTATAATATGAGCTGTGCATCAGCTCAAACATTTGGAAATGAAAACTTAAATGTTAATCTAATGTTGATCTAATATTCATCTTTTGATGTGAAATCCAAATAATTAAAATCTGTGTCAAAAATACAGAAATTAGCCACACATATTTTTGTAGTGAGTATATAATTATATGATAATTAAGTGCTTTTCTCTGAGATCTGAGGTTGTTTCAGCAGAACATAATACACAAGTTACATCACTGTCAAATGTACAAAAAATTACATGAACAGTCACAGGCTCTGAAATTTTTCATTCAGGCATAATTGACATCCATCCATTGTTTCAGGGGTTATGGTATCTATCTGTCTCCAGCAGTCATTGACTAAGAGTGAGCGTGGACCCAAGACAGGTCAGTCAATCACAGGACACCACAAAGACAAGTAGGAAAAGTAACCAGGCAAGCACACATTCACGCCAAAGGGGAATTTAAAAACACCAGATGATCCAACATGCATGTTTTGAACTATGAAGAGAAGTTGGAGTACTTGGAGAGAATACAGGCATCCCCAGAAATAGCATGCAAACTCCATGCAGAAAGACTCCCAAGTAAGATTTGAACCAGAACCTTTTGCTTCAAGGTAGCAATACTAACTCCACTGACACCAATTTATATTTTTCAGAATTTAATTTAGAAGCTATAGAAATTCATATCTTAACTTCTGGACTATAAAACAATTTACAAAGGTGTCACACTGCAAAACTCTATTTTCTCCCAGTTTAAAGGTGTCGCTGGTGTCAGAGTTAGGGAATAAAAAAAAAAGCGTCAATTTTTTTCTCAATAAAAATGCATTAATCATAAATTACATTTTTATATTTATTTGTACATTCAAGTGAAAGTCTTACATTTACATTTCATTAAGCATTCCAGTATTTTAATAGCAGATTTTTATGCTGTAATCCAATGGACTGAAAAAACCCCATAATGTAGGCGTTTGGTTTTAATTGCATGCTTTAGCAGGAGAATAGTATTTTTAATAGCTCACTGACATTACAGTTAGAGACTGTAAAACTCTGGTCACATAAGATGCATGTTATAAGAGCTCTGCCAAGACAACACTGTGATGTATGAAGTCACTGACAAAGAAAAGGGCATGTGACAAAGAGGCAGACTATTTGATATTCAGAAGAGTGGTCTTCTTCAGAGTGACCTGAGCAAGTAGTAGACGCCCTTGCAGTTCAGTCGCTGAGGGACAATAAAGAGAAAACAGAACTTAGAGTTTGAATTAACTGAATGTTATCGAAATTATTGATCGAAGTGAACTGAAAGGGATGCCTGCACTTCCATATGGCTATGTTAATTGGATTTTAATGTTAACAAGAGCTCTTGTCAAACAGTTGTGAATACCAAGCACATTTTGAGCCTCAATCTTTCAAATTTAACAATAATTGCGCTATCTAATAAAGAACTACCTTTTGATTTTAAATTTTTCACATTGTTGAAAGCGTTAAAAGACCTGAGTATTATTTGGAATTATGTGGGCTGAACTGTGTGCTGTCTTGCCAAAACACTCCTGTTTGGATTTGTAGTCTGTCCTCACGGCAAATTGCCATTTTAGATTTGCCCCAGCTGAAACTCTCTTCCATCACAAGATGTATTTCTGCTTTGAACAGCACCCAGACAAACTCAACCTCTTGCCAAGTGCTCTGCAGCCAACAGTGAGAAATGGATAATCAATAGAGATTTACAGGACTTTTCCAAGGCATCTTTGCATAACATCTTTACTGTCCCTTAACTGTACAAATATCAAAGCCTAGTTATTGAACTCTCATGAGGTTAAACTCATCAATACCTCTTTCCATATATAATTATTTAACACATTTGTACATAAAAGGATCATGAGAAACTCTTATTTATCAAGGCCATAGAACTAATTTATGTTCTATGGTCAAAGGACAAATAATTTCCATTTGTGTTTTGTTTCATGGTCTTAACTAGAATGATGGTAAATACCATAATTTTAGTCTTAACCTTTTGACCTTTCCTTGCTTTTAAAACAACAAAGTTTGAATTAAATTGCTGTATGGTGATTTAGTATTGTGCTATGCTAATGAAACATGAAGTAAAGGAAGTAGGTTGCTATATATTAAACATCAGATGTTTAAAGAACTTGTATATTGAAACATGTATAATTCATGGTCATGAAAACATAATTGTAATTAAATGTTTAACTCCATTGTACATATAGGTACAGTAGACATTAAGCAGTTCCATGAATAAAATGGAAACAAATGGATGCAACATTTGACATCAGTGGCTTTGAAAAATTATCTACTGATCGCCCTCTATTGTGCTGACATTTCCATCAGAACTGATGTATGCTCCACCTACTGAATGAAAATCAATTGGTGGGTCCTCCCCAGTTCTGTTGCCAAGATGGTATTCATTAAAGGTGAGAAGAGCAGACTATAGCATAATGAGCACATAATAAAGGTACTTATAGTCCACCACAGTGCTTTCATGCTCTCAAAAAAGCAAGCACATGCTAGAAAATGCTTTGATATTCCTGAATGCAGGTGTCACTTTAACCCTTTTAAGACATTTTGCATAATACCTCACACACCAGACAGAACTGTTTTAAGGGGGCAGGCATTGTAGAGAATGTCTTAAACAGCGGTCAAAGCTCAGATCTTATTTGTTTGGTCTATACATTTATAAAAGCAATTTGGTAAAGTAACAGCACCATCTTTTCCAGAACATTTCAGCAGAGATCTCCTGTGACCAGGAAACCATCTCAGAACTTGAAAGTGAAAGATGAGCTGCCTCTCACCTCAGCTCTGCAGCAAGCGCATTACTAAGAACAGTTTTGCTTGTTACTTAATTACAACTTTTCTTTACCAAGGAGATTTTGACCTGTAATCAACTCTGAAACACAGCAGCTTTGATAATTTTTTTAGCTCATGATTTGAAATTATATGTCAAGTTTGCATTAATTAAGTCTATCATTATCCAAGCATGAGAACATTTTGACAACCCCTCTTTGATATGCAGTGAATGAGCACGAACCAGAGTCTTTGATTTCCTCCCTTTATTCATTCTTTTCTTCTTTTTGCTCACAGCTATGAAGATGGGGACCATCATAATGCAATACTCTTTACAGAATCATTAGCTGTCATTTGCTGTCTTAAACAACAGCATGATGAATATGAAAGTTCCAACAAACCAGTTGACTGAGCAAGTAATGTGATGTGCAAAGAGACAAAGTCTGGCCAATACAGCCATTAGCCAGGCCTGGATAGGAGCTGACTGGTATGATATGACATACAAATGCACTTTCCTGGTAATGTTTGTGAACAACAGGATAGATTATTTGCAGTCCAGTTACAATCACAACGTGTCCAAACAAGTGTCTTTTTTTCCTGCTTCAAGGAGATCATCAGTTTTTTTCTGACCAGTTATTGGTTAACGCATCATAATAATAGCTAGCTTCCTTCAGCATTCAGTCTCCTCTAATCTTACAGAAAACTGCAAAGCCTTGATTTCAAGGTTTTAAATCAAGGGTTCATGTATAGCCTTGCTTGATAATTTCAGTGATGGCAGTTGACAAAATGTAAAGTTTATTGCTTGTTTTATAATTGGTGGCTGTGTGACATTTTTATGATATAAAGCATTTTGAACTGACTTGGATGCGATTGCTAATAGTAGTGAATTAGCACCACCCTTCATGAGGTTTGGAAAGTTTCTACAGAAACTCTTGATACATGCTTATGGAGAGATATCACTTTCCCAGGTGTCCTGTTGATGGTTTTGGCAAATTGTCCTGCTACTCGGCTGTGACAGGTACTGATCGTCGCCCAAGAACTGTGTGGTAACCTACATCTAAAGGAGTACTGCTTCAGTTAATTTGACCTACAAATACATATTTGTATATTAGACATCAAAGGAATTACACACTAACACAAAATACAGAATGACAGCAATTAAAATTTTAACCCAGACTAAAAGCATCAAATAAAACAAAATAAAATGAAAGCACGTTCATATTTATCAAACTAGAAAGTTTGCTTCAATGAGGCCCATTCGTCAGATTAAAAGTACCTTGGATATGAATATTTTGTACCTTTTCTGTTTTTTGCTTTGCCCACTTTAAAATTACTTGACTACTTTTCCATTGACGTTGCTGTTGTTTGACATATTGATTGCCGGTTTTCTGCTTGAATGAAATAAAATTATGCAGTTTAAGATTGAACATAATATAAATAAAACTGCAAGGCATATTGTTAACCATCAAAACATGTAAATAATTCTGCTTTGTGACATTTTTTCTTAACCAAGGAAAATTGTTTTCTTGTTTTTTTTTCTCTTAACCAAGAAAAAATGTCAGCATTAGATGAAACATGTAAACAATTTATAGTTTTATTCAAAAATTGTCAACTTTTACATGGAACAAAGAAATGAAATTAAGAGTGTATGACTTGTTACAGTCAAGTTCAAATATTGATTTCAAAACTGCTAAAACAACTCATTCCACACCATCCACTCTGGCATACTGACCACTTTTCTTCATCTGGATGGATCAATGAATAACACAATAATGAACTTTCCCCAGCTGTTGTTACACACTGCCCAATGTAAATATACTTTTTAATTAGGGTAATATGCAAATTATGACTCTAAAAACACAGTCTTAGAACGGAGACTAAGCGAATAGCCCCACATCACCATAGCTGTTTTTAAACTTAAATAAAAAAAGAATTTTAACATTTTGCACAATAAGTAACCATGTTTACTTTAAAACCACAACTAAATTTGCCAGATATTTATTTTATAATTCAGATACCTTAAATATGTCTGCAATAACTAGATGTTGAATTATTTTCATAGTAATGGGAATAATTTCTTTTTGGAAAAAAAATGCAAACATGTTGATTTAGTTTTTATATAAAACTTGTGCTTTTGTAGTATTATTTCTCATGACTACCTTGCTGCTAGAATCTTTCACAGTCTCATACATTATTTATTTGATTTTCACTTGATTTTATGTTGAAAACTGATGCCATGGTACAACTACTGTTTCAGAAAATTATAGGAGACCCAGTGAAAATGTGAAATCACTCGTTATATCTAGGTCATGAGGCAGTAAAGTAAGGGTTAAGGAAAAATGTCTACAAAAACTGTATATGTGAAACCAACCCGTGTGCCTGGGGCATTATTTTTATGTAAACACATCATCCGTTGAAACAGATGTCTAAAATTATAATTAAATATAACAGTTTAAAATAGAGACAGCGCATGACTTGATACAGTATGAATACCCAAGAGAATACAATTAGTATGGAGATAGAGTACAAAGCCTTACCTCCAGATTAACCTTTTAAAACATGTTTTTCATTTATTTAATCTTTCTCCATCTTTCTTGGCAGATGTCTTCAAAATTGCATCTGATTCTGCACTATGTTGGAGAACAAAAGATAATAAGAATGATCTCAGAATGTCTTTGGGCCAAGATGGAGATGAATTTTTCTGAAACACGTTGTTTAATGAGTCATTATTGCGGTCAGCCACTGAAAATAGATGAGATAGACATTTTTATCCTGATTAACGTGCCTAATGGGTTTGCCCATAAAACCAAACTGCTCCTTCAGTGAAGCATGCTGAGACTGTCTCTCTCTCATATTTTCAGGTCGATAATGCATACACTAATCCATCAAAATTGACAGTGATCATTAGAATAATAAGGAGAGCACATATTTGATATGAAGTGTCTTGCTAGCTGTTGCCAATTGAATAAAACTGTCTGAGACAAACCTGCAACTTTAACTGCTGAAGCTAGTAACCAGAAGCCAAATGTATAAGTCAAAACCTAAAAGTTCTTTCCCATGATGAACTTTTCACTTTTAAATAAATATATGCCTAAATCTGGCAAAGAAATAGACATGGCTTGCGGTCCAGACCTTTGACTCAATAGACAAACACACAAAGTTAGGTGTCTGCAGTATACTACGAACGATCTCTATTTACGGAAGTGTTATAAACCCATGGCTAAAGGCATAAACATAATTTATAATGCGAGCTGTGGAGTTAAGGTGTGTGCCTGAACTTGGGCATATGCTGCACATTTGGGTGAAATTTAGTTTTCCTGATAAGACATTTTTTAAACAAATGTATCGGAATCTTGTGCCAAAGAGCGCTAGAAAGTGTTTGTCTTGAAGCAAGATTAAATTTTTCACCCTATCAAAAATCAGTTGTGTGTTTGAAACTCGCCTTTAACTCCAACAAATGTGACTTTTAAAAAGATTACCACAGGCAGCCATGAACTCAAGCTGACTTTAAAAGCAGTTAGAAATTGCAGGCTGAGCTGGTAGTCCATGTTGCCCTAGGATAATGAAGACCAGTGGTCAGCCATGTCGAAAGGTGTCTTCATTTTATGAGCTAGAAGTCTACAACCTAAGTGCGGAGTGTAATTTAACTAATCCAATCAGAAGCCAGTCTTGTTAAGTACTTGTAGCAAAAGTGGTGAAAAAATTAAGCTTACAGTATGAAAATACACATTTAACACAGAGCCCTTTACATTGGATGTAAACTGTCCTGCTTAATGTTGTTATTTCTAAAGGTAGTTTAAATCTGATAACAAAAAAAGCCTCATTAGAAGTCATTTTCTAAATTTCTGAGATATACCCTTATATTATTTACACTATACAACACAATACTGTGACAGAGCTATTTAGAAACATGGTTTGTCTTGAGTACAAGCAACACAGATTAATGTAAAAATGAATTTTAAATAATTAACATGTACCATTGAGGTGGAAAAAGGCCATCATTATAGTCATCTACAAGAAAGAGGAAAATGGAGAGCCTAAGAAATTCAACAGCTTTCGCCTGCTTCCCTTCATCAAAATCATGTTTTGAAAGATTATTCAATCAGGGCTCTAAAAACACAAAGAGAAACCCAGCATGGAGGAAGAAGATGGTTTTTGAACTTAACAGGGTAGCTGAAATTAAATTCCTTTGTCAGCTGATGAGAGAACAGGTCCTTGCATTTAAGGACTCCATGCATGCATTTGATTGTGTTGACCAGACCACCATGTGGAGAAACAGAACATGTGCCACAAAAGATAAATGTGCTTTTCAAATCAGCCTTTGAAGGTTTAACCAGTCCGGTTCATATTTGGCATAACTCTTCTGAAGAATTCTCTATGAAGGCACCTGTGCCAATAAGATGAAATATTTCTACTCTTCCTCAATGATGTCTTCAATTCTATAATGCAGGTGACGTGTAAAGGTTGATGGCAACCAGTTTGAGAGCAATCTCATTTACAGATGACAACATAATTTGTGCTTTTGATTACACTGAGGCTGCAGTTATATTATAACCTACAGCATCTTTCACTCCCTACAACCTTATGATCTTAAAATCAGAGTTGACAAGAACGTCGGTCATCTTCATGGTGTTCAGATTAAATTGGTGCAGGACTTGACATATTCCGGCTCGCTCATAAAATGAGAACAAGAGTGGAAACACTCTGTTGAACTAAGTCTGAGGCGTAAGTGTTCCTGTTCCTTGTATAATGCAAGAAGACAAATGTTTTGAAAGTGCACCTTTTCTGTACTTTGATTTTCTCTAAGCCAGTGCTTCCCAGCCCTGGACCTCAACATACACTATCCTGCACATTTTAGGCATTTCTCTGCTTCAGCCCAGCTGATTTCAATTGATGGCTGATTAGCAGCTCAGGTGTTTGTTGGACTGTAGTCAGCTGAACAAGGCGTGTTAAGGTATGGAAACATCTTAAACATGCTGGACGGTGTGCCTTAAGGACCAGGGTTAGGAAACATTCGTGGATCTTGGACCTTGAGAATTTTTAAAAGTGGCGTCTCCAAAGGTTTCTTGAAGTTTCTCAACATAATATCATATGTAACAGTGGTAGGAGAAGCATTGCTGCGATGATATGCTGGAGGGTGAGTGTCAGACAGGTTCATAAAGAGACAGAGGCCAAATTCAAGGCGTCAGAAAAAGCTATGATGCGACGTTAAATTTAAAGGTAAGTTGTTTTAGATGTACAAGTTATTTTCATTGCAACTGAAGGTAACATAGTTACTTTATTGTGGTATAAAATGGCACTATGTTGCTGGAAAATACCACAATACCCTGTCCCCCGCCTTCCCTCTTAAAATGGACAGATTGAAGAAAAGGGGCTTTCTCAAAAACACCTTTGAAAAAGATTTCCTTCATTCTCAAGGTATTTGCCCTATGGAAATACACCCCAAGTGAGGATTCATATATTCATAGTATTTTCCTGTTGCCTACCAAAGTCCTATGCATTTTTCATGCTTCTACTGTTTATACTGTAAAAAGCAGACAGTAAAACTGAAAAAAAAAAACAACAACTTACAGGCATCCCTCCTTATTTAAAGTAGTTTGCTCTAAGTAATAATGTTTATTTTCTTGTAACAAATGTGCTGTTTACTGTGTTGGTACCAATGTTATGCTATTTTTTGAGAAATGGGTTAGCAGATGCTAAAATTAGAATGAGTAGTACCAAAATGGCTACCTGTTGGGAGAGGACTAATCTGTCAGGAAACATGATTGTCACTGTTTGCATTTTATCTTTCACTGTAGGAATTCACATTAATAAGAAGCAAAATAAGACTAAAAAAGTTATAAACAATAACCTTTTGTTTATAACCTTTATTTAATTACTTATTAAATAATAGTTTCAGTCATTTGTTGAGAATAACGACCTAGTCTTAATTGATTATGTTTATCTATTGTTGTCTTTGTCTTATCTGTGTGTATCACACAAAAATATTGTCCAGCAATCCTCAAAAACATCTTTTTTTTTTTTACATGTAACCTTCAAAAACTCACTTTCAAAACTGGAAAAAATGTGAAGTTTTCAAAGAAATAAGTCAGAAAAGGCCATGCATTTCACTGTTCTCACTTTTTCTAGCATATGTGACACATTGGTGTTGAGGCTCCTCATTAGAGGAAATCCGTGGAGTGGCTGTCACGGCTGACATAGGTATGAAGTGCACACAAGGGCAGAATTTGTGCTTGTGTTGGCATCCTGTCTTCACTGTGACTGCCACCCAATCTAGATTGTCGCTGAGTGTGGTTGTAAGGCATATGACCACTGTGCTGACCCATAGGAATTATCACATCTACTCTGAGGTCCGTCTGTCACAACGGAACGCATCGGTGTCTATGTATTTTGAACTGAGCCCATCCTGACAATGGATACAGTCTGATTGATTCGCTCACGTTTACGTGTGGTCTCCCATCACTAACTTCCAGTGTTCCAGCCTATTAACTTTACTTAAGAGTGATTTCCTTGGAGACACAACGAAAAAGCAGTTTTTTTGGCAAGTGAGCAAGCATGTCAAATGACTCAATTAATCAATTTTAGTGGCAAATTGACAGCATTTAAAGTACGTAGTTTTATCATAGCTGCCCTGCTGTTTCTCATTACATTTATATTCACACCTTGAAATGCAGCTTGGATTGAAAATATAGGAAAAGCTTTGCATGCACTGAGGGCATATAAGGCTTTGCCAGCAGTATTCCAGAATTACAGATTGCTCACTTTATGTTCTGTGCCATCAGAAACAGGTTATCGTAATAGACCTCTGGATATGTGTCGAAAAAGCCATTGGTTTTTCAATGAATCCTGACTGGCTGGATAATTGTTTCCAACTGACTGGTCTGCAAACATGGGATCTGCATATGCTATTTTGGATAGTAGCTGTTGGTGAGCTGCAATGATCTGTTATCCCTTCATTACATTAATTTGTTCATTTAATGTAAACTTTGTGCACGCCAGGCCAGGCTTGATAGCATTTCGAATGTAGGGAAACGGAAATTGTGGTAGTTTTCACCCGTTCCAAATGGTCTTTCTATGAACTCAGCCAAACACTTTGAACAAGAGACAAGTAGCATAAAATACACATTACTGCTTTGACTATTATGGATATAATATCAACCTGGTCTCTATCAGTACATCTGTAATATGAGATGGTAATACTGAGATGTTTGATAAATCTTTGTTTGACTATGGCTATTTGCTGTATTGGTAATTTTTCAGCTTCCAATTGTTATATGCTATGGACTGTTGCTCGAAATGATGATTACTCTATATGAGTCATGAGCAGCACCAGACAGCTTAATCCATCACAGAGTTCAAGCAACCTCTGTTCCCCTGGTTTCTGTAGGAGACGCAACAGAACTGTGAATCCACAGTATTTATTCTGGGTGCAGTCACAGTTCACAATCAGCTGAGTTTCCAAGGTCTTGCAAACAATCAATTTAAAATGATTCAACATAGTATTATTGTATAATTATTATTAGACGGTGTTCCTTTAAAACCTTTTTTCGACAGACTGTGAAATAAAATGCAGGGTTACCAAACAAACTATCCATTTATTCATTCAATAAACTGGAAGGTACAACTATGGAATGTTTTATTGAGATTTTAAAAATATATATTTACATTTTAAGTTGGCCAAATTATGCCATAAAATGTGTTTGAAAACTTTTTTGCTCTCACCGACATATGCAACATAAAACATTATAGCTCAGTATTTAATTTACCTGCTTTCCAATAAATAATAAATTGGAATTAATTCATAAAGTATTGATTTACATACGTAATAATCTGTGTAGTGCATAGTTCTTTAACAAACTGCACTCAGATCCTTGTAAAAAAGTCAATTCTTATTTATAAATCTTTTTTGAAGTACAGTTTCAGTCATTTGACATGCAAGTGGCAGATCACTTAAATGGTACTGTAAGTTGCTTGTTTACTTTTCTTTAGCTGTGACAAAAATACAAAGAGTGTTCAACGTTGCTATTTTGATAGCTGTGGTTATCTTGCCATCAGCTGCTGCTGACATTGTGCGAGGTGCCGTCAGTTCAGTCGCTGCCAGAATGCAAGATCAAAACTTGAATGCATGGCGGTGAGTTATGGAGGTTTGAGGCTAAATAAAATGGCTGGACAAATATAAATTCTTCTCTTTACAAGACATTACTATTTTTATGGAGTTCATCTTTCATCACAGATTGAACTCAATATTTATGTATTTATTTTTTCTGAAATAGCTAAGCACTCAACCTTTTATCAGGTTGCCAGAGCACTGACAGAAAAGTGTCAACAGAAAAGTTGGCACTGAATTGGTGTTTTAGCTGCAATTGACTGGTAGCTTTAAAGAGGTTTTGGAGAGAAGATAATGACATCAAAACACGTCTGAAAGGGTAACATGGAACAAAGAGAAAAGCTGTACTTCTGTAAAATTTTAAAAGCAAACTTGGATTCAACTATATGTTTCTTGTACAAGAGCTTGACATACTTCTGTAGATTGTGCAGAGCTTGTCATGCTCTCAGTTTTTAATTCTGTCAGCCTGGTTAAAGAAAAATGTTGGCAAATCTAAATAACATAAGCTTCCAAGAATCTAATGTTTTATTAGATTTTGCTGGATTACATTGTTCACTATGCCCAGCAAGGAGCCTCCAGAATATTAACCAAATCTACAAAAGTTTCTTCGATACAGATATTGTAGGAAATGTATAGTTTTGCTATTCTGGAAAATGAATATCTAACTCGCCATACTTTTTCTTCATGATTCTCCACTGAGGCTTTCACCCAAAACAAAATAGCCAGCCCATGACAACATCTTTATAACTAATTGCTTGAATGATATAATTAGGGTCTCTTGGGGTCCACTGGTCCTGATGGACTTACCACAATGCTCTTTTTAGAGGATCACAAAGATGGAGACAGTGCCTCTGCATTGAGTATAGGGATGCAAAGTGGCCTCTTGTGTCTATTCATCAAGCCCACTACTCAGAGGCTTTTCCGTGCTCATTAGAGCTTCACTTACAGGCTAATGAGGAAGCAAGAGGGGTGTTAGCCATGGGGTGGGGACACACTGCGGTCATTTTATTTTACTTTGAAGGTGACCAGTGTTTTTAATGAAGGTGTACCCCTCACTACATGTAACCTTTCTCCTCCGAGTTGTTAAACTCTTCATCACTTTGTCTCTTTAATTGAGTGTTTTTTATGTCTTTGACTGTGTCTTTGATTTCTTTATACCTCTCTGTTTTCCACCGTCTGTTTGTCATTCACTCACTGGCTCCTTTTAGCTCTTCCGTCTCCTTCACCGGGGTGGAGGCTCTTCCTGTCATGAATAACGTGCATCAACTGCAGAGGTCAAATGAAATGGGTTTTGCAAGATAATGACTGGAGTGATGGTACCTGGGCGCCACCAGATTGTGGCGTGTCTAAGCTTGTCATAAAACGACAGGGGAGGAGGACACTGGTTGCTTCTGTGTCCTTTAGGCATTATGAATGTCAGAAAAAGCAATGGCAATGCGCTCCTGTTTTTTTAATACCATCTCTGCAGCTCTATGCACTTTTCTATTTAACACAAATACTGATTTGACCATTTTCCTCCTCACTCAAGCAGAAGAAAACCTCAGTTCAACCACAAGTCACAAATCTATATTGCAACATGTACATTTATGAACTACATCTATAGCTGACTGACGTACATATCTGCCAGTTCTGTCATCATGCGCTGAAAGCTCATATTTAATGCAACTGTCTCCTTGGTATTGAATGACTTTGATGCCTCTCTCCTCCTTTACAAAGTCAAGTTCCTACTTTTTTATGTTGCCCCCCTTCTTGTCCTCATGAGATTTACAGCTCTATTGAGCGTTTCCGTTCTTTACCTCTGACCGCCATATTTAAAACCCAAGGAAACATATCAAGCTAACAGAATTGGGGGGCATCACTTTGCTGTCTTCTTCCACTTTGCTGCTCTAAACACTGAGTTTCAGCTTAAATTACATCCCATTAAAAGTCAATGAGCTGTTGTCACATTATAACAAGCCTTGGACTTGACAGCTCACAAAATAATCTATTAAACCTCACGAGTGTTTGTACCCAGTGAGCAACAAAAAAAAGTTATATTCGGGACAAATGACTGTCATTGGAAGAGTGGACTTGCAGTGAATAAGAACGTTAAAGAATATTAATGAATAACAATAATAAAAAAAACAACAATAAATGGATAAATTCAATAAAATGTACATTACAAATGCTGCAGAGTGACTTCTTAAGATTAATTTTTGAAACGTTAGATATTTCAGACAAAAGAAGAGAAAATCAATATGTAACGGGGTTAGAAAACTTTACATTGAAATGGAATAATCAGCAGTTTCTAACAGCTGCTTAGTTTTCAGCAACCATTGTATTTCTGGAATGATTTATGGATTAAAGCTCAAGGATGACAAAAAATTCAAGCTGGAATCTTTGAATGGATATTTTTCTGATACGTGCCATTGCTGGAAAACAACTTAAGTGTTTACTTGCAGAAAAAAAGTTGTATGTTTGACATATTGATTGTACTACCATTATGTTACCCATCTAAATAAACACCCTATTTTATCCTTGACATGTTTACAATATGTAGTCTAACAGATAATAATTTACACGTCACATTTTCTTCCAGTTTTGGAAGAAAATGTTATTGACTGTTAAGTCAATAACTTGGATAACCTTATTATGATAAAGGTTGAAAGACTTCTAAGCAATATCTAAAGATGATGGACAAATAAAAGGTAAACATACACATACATAAAGATGTATAGATGTCCAAATGTGGCTGGAGAAAATAATCATCTCCATCATGATTTTGAGCTACGTGATTTAGGAGAAATTTGTAAAAATAAAAAAAATAATAATTACATTAAAATTAAACTGTATTGATAAAACTATAACAATTTCCATCCATCCATTTTCTTTACACCCTTGTCCCTTAGTGGGGTTGGGAACCATAACAATATTTTTGTGTATAATACTGGGGTAAATAAGTACAATTAGTATGTGCAGTGGTTGAGTAGAAATTTCTCAGCATCTTTGCTTTGATGAAAATTTGATTTCTTTTGGCTCGCATGTAAGTACATACTAACCCATTTATTAACCATTTGAGTTGCGTTTTAGATGGTAATTTGCATAAAAACATAATTTGAAAATCATTCATTATTTTCCATGGAGATTGTGATGGGTTTCTGATTGTAGCTGTGAAAGTAACAGCCATTTCTAACACATTTAGACATACATGTGTTAGAAATGGCAAAACATCATGTGTTTATCCTACATGACCAGAACAAGTGAGACTAAACAAAGGCAAAGGCAAAGTCATTCAAACAGGTTTGCATGAATGTTTAATTTTGTACTTTGGTATCTCAGTAGATACTCAGAGTCTTGAATGCCTTGTTTCACATTCTGTCAATTCATAAAAGTTTATTAAAAGGGAATAATTTGGACAAGTAATTCAAAATTAGCTCAGTCTGGAACAGTGGTTCTTAACCTTTTTTGAGGTACCAAACCCCCCAGTTACATATGCGCATTCACCGAACCCTTCTTATTCAATCCCGACACACAAAATACTTTGCGGTATTCTGATTTAGTAATGTAATTATATTAGTTGTGTTACCACCCCCACACCACTAGAGGCAGTACCAACCCTGAAAAGATGCGACTAAGGAGCAGATTTAGACTATAGAATTTGGTAAAAACTGTGAGCTTTGCTGAAGTAAATAAAGACACGTTCAAATCCATGCTGAGAGTGGAGCTCCTTCAATCAGGGCTCCTCTGCAGCTCTGATTGGCTAAGCAATGTAACGTGATCCTCTGGCAAAGCGGGGCGTCGGTAGGTTTTATAGTAGCTGATTTTATACATGTTTACACAAAGCACATTAACAATCATGTTTATTACGTGTTGGAAGTAAAAATATGGATTGTAAGCCTGTAATCTACAGGAAATGATGGGATGTTTAGATGTATAACAATCCCACCTTTTTCAGGTTTTTGCTATAAAGGCTTACATGTTTGTATCAGTACCATCTTTGTTTTTGCTGTGGCAGCCAATGAAACATGGACTTGTGTTTGGGTTTCTTTGTAATACATTTGCTTCCTCATCGGTGTGGCCCTGCTCTTGTAATTGTTTGAAGCGTGATGCTGGGTGCCCCAGGAGTATAGGCTCTCTAGGTGCAGATGCTCACAGCTGATTGCGCCAGGCCCCCATGATGATAACCCTGGGTGGAGGTGAGATAGCTGACCTTGTGAGCCAGTTCAGGGTTTTGCCAAGGATGTCCCTGATGTTCCTTATTTAGAACGCTTTGCTAACGCGGGAAACTGAGACAGATGCACAGAGCAGGGATAATGGTTGACAGCAGGGATTTCCATCATTTAGCTTTATGCCTTTTCTACACTACCTTCCCAACACCCTATTCTTCCCACAACTACTGGCTTCTGGTTAAACAGCCACATTTACTATGAGTACCTGTATGAGATTTACAGCATGGATGCCTCTACAATAAATACACACAACATAGATGCACAGTATGATACGGACATTAACTGATCCCTCAATCGTGTGCTCTGCAAGGCGTAAGCCATAAAATTGTTGGAACTAGAAAAACATGCAAGGGAAAAAGTAGGGGAAATAGAGCTGCAGTTTCAGTCATGTTTAGAGAGTATTTTTGGAAATTCATTCATATAAAAAACAAGCTAAGGATATCTGTATTGTAGCAATCCCAAGTAAAAAACTGCCACCCTGATCTTTTTATTAATTAACATGGTTGCTTGTGTGCATGTCAACGCTTCTTTTTATCTTCTCCGAACTGATATGCAATCAATTTGCAACCAATTCAATTATTTTTGACACAGAAAAAAATACATAATTGCATGCACAAACAGAAGTCGAATAAAATAATGAGAGTAAACCGAAGAAGTATTCAAGCGTTTAGCAGCTACTGTCTGTGTGACACATTTACCTGTCGTTTGTGGTTGAATTTCTCTCATCGGTCTCACTACACACAATTATTGCCTTCTCAGAGGCGTGAAAAGAGCTGTCAAAAATAATATTGTCTGTGGAAGATGTTGTTTAGAAACTTTTAAGCAATTTTGATATGAACCACTTTACCGCTATATTCAACCAGCTATAGAGCAGTTGTGTCTGAGCTTGTCAGACTGTCTTTCATTTTTTTATCACATCGTTGCACAATTATTGGCTCTAAAATAGCTAGGTATTGCTGCCATTAATATGTCTTTCTTTTTCATATTTTCAGCTTTAATATTTCAAAAGGAGTCTCATACTAAGGACTGCTATTATTGTTTTTTTTTTGCTAAACTAAAATCTACCAGCATGTGCTTTAAAGTGTGTGTCTTTTTTATGGACATATGCTATAATAAAGGATTTATTTTAATCTTTACAAATTCAAAATCCTTATCTTCATCAAAGGTCCTGCAGCTTTTTATTCTTCTTTTATATGTTAATAGTTCTTAGGAGAATAAATCAGAATCAGTAGGTCAAACATCAGGAAAACATATCTAAATAAAACACAATTCAGTATCGGCAAGAACATAAAAGAAACATTAGTCCATGAGTGTGTAATGACATTTCTTTCCTTTATAGAGGTTACACATAGTATTTCACACCTCTTTATATTTTGTCTCTAGGGAAAGAAATATTTTCTTCTGTCCAATCCCAAGGGATGCCTTGTTACATCTTGGGTAATATAGTACTTTGCTCTGCAAGGCTAAATTTCAACAGCAGTGGCTCTTCATCTTCTTTATGTAAGTGAGCTGGGATGTTTTTTGTTATGCTTGTTTTTAGTGCAAAGGTGCTGCTTTATGTCAAAAGAAAATGTATGTAGTTTAATGAAGAAAATGAATTGAAAAATTATTTTGATGGTACATAATTTAATATTTATTGCGAAATATTGCTGAACATGTTTGGGAGACTTTTGGGGGTTTATGGACTGATTATGTCACTGGGTGAATAGCAACAAACAAAATGAATATAATGTCCTGCTACTATCATTTCCACAGGGAAGTGTATTAATCACAGGTTACTAAAAATGAAGTTATCAAATGTACAAAATACGTACATTCCTGACATTTTAGCCATTGATTTCATGAAAATAGTCATGTTTTTGTTTGTTCACGGTTGCCCAGATCCTCAGATTTCACTAAATGGAGCATTTTACCCAGTTCAGCTTATGTACACAGGAATTAAAATGACCCAGATAGATGCACTCCTCATCTTCTTTGATCGCTTAAACCTGACAGATGTGATTCATCTATCCCTGTATACAGCCTTGCATTAATATCCCCTTCCTTCTCAAACACAGCTACATGCAATTAACACAGTATCTCTTTTACAACATAGCGAGGGGGGAATGTGCATGTGCCAGAGCTGCAGTTGGCTGCAGCGAAGCAACAAACGCAACCCAAAATGGAGGGACAACTATGAATACCAATTCCTTGTGCTTCCGCTTGTTCAAGACAAGTGATATCGATCTTTCACGTATTTCACTCACTTTCTTTTATGAACGCAACTATATTTTTGTTTGTGGTTTTTTATTTCTGTATAATACATTATGTTCAAGTTGGAGATGGGGAAATGAAAGAAACGAGTACATGTAATGCAGGACAACACATAAATAATTCATAAATGAGATAGTGAGATTAGATAAACTGTTATATTCTGGGAAATAACTTGTTCGTTCTTGTATCCAGTTAGTTATTCTCTCCTTGCTTTCTTCAGTTTTTTTTTTTTTTTTGCTTTAGCAGTAGAACAGGAAGGATTGACTTTTGAAAAAGTAGTCATTCCACTTCAATTCTGCACCTTTAAGCAATATCTTTCATCAAGTGTACTGTAAAAAAGTTACCTAAAGTGCTTTTGGAGAATAGGTTGTATTACCTATCAGAGATCTTTGTTGATGGGTCTCGCTATAAAACAGCCCTGACTGTCATTGTAACAAATTCTTGGACTCACGTTGATCTACTTTACTTTTGTAATTTTACTCTATAAAGATGTATACTGTTTTTATAATGAGAGGATCCTGAAATTCATCTCAGTTCCTGCCCTCACAGCTGACTTTATGGCTCGGTTTTGTCTAAAAGACAAGAAAGTGACGGAAACGAAATAGCTGCAGGTTGACAAAAGGAAATAATTTGATTGTCCTTGTAGTCAGAAGCGCAAGGAAACATAGGTACCTAAAATGACAGCACTATGAATTGTATATATGCATGTTGCTGTAAAGAAAAGAGAAAGAAAATAAAACGGCTTACTATGTGAGTGGAATGGAGCCAGTCTTTGTAAATTATTTAATTGTTCCTCTTAACTGTTTTCTACCAAGTCTGTCCAAGGTACTTCAGCAAGATGACTTCAAAACATGCTGGCACAGTCAGTCTATTGCACCAGGAAGGAATCAGGATAACAACATGCTAGTTTGGATGGGCAGTGATTTTTTTCCTAAATGGAAACATAACGATGTTGGTAGTTTAGACTCGAATCATTGGCTGGAATCAATAGTTCCAAAAATAGATTTGATAATAGAAAACTCTAAATGGCTTGTTTGACTGCTGGCAACAGTGTTTATTGAAACAGAACAAATAAATGGTGCATGCTGTGCTGACAGCTGTATTTATATACATATATAGTATTTTTATGTCTAAGGTTGATTATATTAGTAAAACTTAAATCTTTCAGAAAAGCAGTTTGTTTGTATGTTTATTTATAAAGTGCTTTTTTCATAAACACAATGTGGAAAAAAAATCAGCTATACAGAAATTAAAAATAAGAGCATACATGAACATCTCTCATGCATAATGATGGCCGCCTAGATACTGATACATGCTAACCTGCAGCCTGACGTGTATATAGCTGAGATCATTTAAAAAAATATAGAAAATTGTGTTTATCTTTTATCTTTTTTCAAATTCTCTTTCTTACTGTTTATTCAATATCACATGCTGTTTTTATTTTGTTTTTTAATTATGTAAAGCACCTTGAAATGCCTGAAATGTGCTATACAAATAAAATTTGATTGATCTTTACAACTTTACATCTTTATTATTAGAAAAGTATGAAGAGGGCCAATGCAGATCTGACAGGATGTCAAGCAAGACACTACTTTTCATGTAATCAATCTTGATGTCTCATTATTCTTATTTAAGCACTACTCTCTGACCTATCAGTGCTTACAATTATAATTTAATGTGATCAGAAAAAAATGCTTTATTGCCAGATACTTATTTAGCTGGGCATATAAGGAGCTAAACCCTTTGTGTTGGCATTTTTACTGATGCTATAGCCATTACTTCAGTGTTTGCTGAGGTTTACCTATATGTGTAACAGGAAGTCAATGTGAAGGTCATTATTTTGGCCAGGATGGCACTATATTCCCCAGAACAGAGAGGAGAGGAGCTGCAGTGGCAGCCTCTAATCCTCTTTAATTTGTTTTCAGATGAGGCTTTGGAATAGCAGCCTGCTCCCTAAGCAGAGATCACATAAGAACGTGGGCTGGGACAGCTGGCTCCTCTTCTGGCAGTTTATAGCACAGGTCTGGTCATCCGCCCTGCCCTGTAATAAATAATTCTGATGATGGCAGGAGAAGTTACTTTAAAGAGTTACTTTATTTGTTATTTTTACCCAACAATTAAGGTCTATATACACATAAAGGCCAACTTGCTGTTTTCTCTCTTGTTTGACTGTAAAGGTTGATTTGTTACTAACAGAATATCAAATAAAAAAGCTCTAATAAAAAAAAATAAAATAAAACGCATTCCTATCCTAATGAATTACCTATTAGATGTCCTAACTGTAGCATAAATTATTGTGTGTATTTTAAAGCAATTTTGGTCAGCTAAATATTATACATAATTCTACTGAAATGATGAAGTACATCTTGAGTGACAGAAGGGGTTTAAAATCTGCTGAGACAAAGCACACCAGCAGTATGTTGTGGTGCAGGCAGGGTGTGGTGCAGGCATTCCTCTAATCCTTACCATAGCACAGATAAAGCTTCATGTAAGTTCCGTTTTTATCCCCCTTACTAGTTTTCTATGCTCTGGAGTCATAAACAAACCACACGTTGCCTTTGAGGGCTTCTGATGTAACACAAAGCCATGGATTGCAGCTTCTCCTCTTGCCAGATTAATACTAAGACATGGAGGTAACAGAAATATCAACAAATGGGGCCTTAAAACCTTTAGTTTATTTTGTACTGTTTGAGTAGGGCATGACTTTATTACACACCAAAGTAATTTCACTGACAATTTTATTTGGTGATGCACAGTCATCATCAATCACCCATAATTATATTTTTATTTATCTATATTTATGTCAGTACACCAGTTGCAATGTGTTTATTTGCATGTTTACTGTTTAAATTTGCAAACAGGCACATTTAGAAAGGTGCCTGTTTACAGGCAGCGATTGTAAAAACTGGTTACTTCTATAACATCAGGGAAAAATAAAAATAAATCAGGTGAGATATCAGAAAACAAAGATTGGACCTCCACAAGTCGGATTAATCCCTTAGTTGTTTGAACATAACATCTTAAACCCCTGGAATACCAGTTGAGACCTTCTCATGTTGTTATTGTGTCCATGTAATTGTTTGCAGTGTAAAAATATATAACTGGCAAAGACAGTAAAACTATGTAATGAGTGTTATTCTTTCGCACAATAAGGTACTTTTCACTAATTAATTACTTTTGTTTTACTTTATCAGAATTCATACAAACACTGTCACCATGAGAACCAACATGTCACACTGGATTTTAACCATTCATGAAAAAAAAAATGGGTCCATCCAGGTTATGTGACAACCTGACCTAGAATGCTTCTTTTGATTTCACTGTTGTCTACCATCAAGTAGACAAGATACTCCAGATTTAGAGGCCCAAGTCATACTTCTGTTCCTCAAATATAATTTACTGCATTCTGGTGTAGCACTTTGGGTTATACAGACCATGGCTGATGATGCAATTTTGCTTGATGAGTGAATTATTTTCTATAACCAAGGCAAATAATTTGCCTAAGGCTAGTAATGGCTTAGAAATTGACTGGATGAACTTGTTCTAAAATCTTCTTATCATGTCTTCACACATTTTCACCACCTCATTGAGTATCTTTCACATGTTTTTTTAGATGCATGGCCATGTGACTGCAGTCATGAAAAATAAAAAGAAGCAAAAGATAGATGCAGCTGTCTGTTGGCAAAGACTGCTTATTTTGTCCACGTTTTACTGAGATCGGCAGTCATAGAATAATAAATAATCTTCACAGCTTCAATATTATCAATGTACTTTAAGGCAGATGCATGTATTTTTAGCTTTCTGGAAAAAAGGCAGATTTGTAATGTCCTCTTTAAAATATTAACCTTATTTTTTTCAAGTGCAATGCCAAAACAGAAATTGTAATAAATAGAAAATATTGTATATCATACATTTCATTATTAAAAAAACAACTTTAAAGCCAATGAATATTAGTGTTGGATTTTCTTTGCTTGACAGCAAATTACTTGACTTTGTTTGCACATTGATTTAGAATGTCCACCTCAAGCACACAAGCTAATGACACATTTGTATCTGCACATACAAGTTCCCAGCTGGATAATATGCACCAGACCTTCCTGTATGTATCATTTTTCCAGATGTCATCGTCATATAAAACTTGGTGCTCAAGCTACTATCCAGGGACCACTTGCAGGCTTCAGCAATGGTCATCTTCTTTCTTTATCATGCAAGCCTTATGTGCCTCAGCTAATAACAAGTGAATCCCAAGAGATCGCTTTTATGTTTTGTTTTGTTTTTTTTTTTGTGAAAAGAAACTGCTGTCTTGTTACTGTTTATTTCCTAAAATACCAAAAAGGTCCTGAGAATCACTAAACCTGCACAACAATATATGAAAAAGGAAAAGCTGTGAGTTTTATGTTGCATTTGTACATTCCTGTGCTAATTTAGGCCATATAAAGGCAGAAAAGAAAAGGAGATTTTAAAGAACTGAATATCCGTCATAGTTGGCCAGCTAAAAATCCAAGATATAACACTGTCTGACTAAGCTGTGTAGGAGGATTGGCTGCATTTCCTTTCTGGGTCCAACTCTCTTCACCATTGACATTATAATTCCAGATGCCTAAGGCCCTCTAAAATGAGGACCCACTGATAAGGTTCCTTGTGATTGCTATCCACCACAGCAGCACTGGAATGTGGGAGGGCGGTGGATTACAAAGGACGGCTGCTGACACTCTTGAAGCTGAAGCATGTCATTAAACAGTAAATCACTCAGATTGAAAAACACACCAGCTTCCATCTTTCTGTTTACAAAGAAGGACATTCTCTACAGGCACAGATTGTGTTCTTGGCCAGAATAAATTATCAGCAGGTCATCTAGATGCTCCTGCCATGCTACTCTTCCTGAGTCCTGCTTATATTTACAAATTACCCCCCAAGATGTGTTGACTGTGTTGAAGAGTTTTTCCTTGTCTGCAATTGCTGTCAAAGCTGCTAGCCAGACACAGGTTACATTTGAAACCTAATATGAATTTACCCTGCATGAGTACTCTTAAAATAAACCTTTGTTTTCCTCGATGTCTGACTAAAAGTTCCAGATGATGATCTCAAGGGAGTTCATTCGACAACATCTGAGTCAAATGGCTACATACGTGTGGATGCATTTCAACACATGCCTCAAACACACTTCTTCTTTCTATGACATCAGGAAAACATCAAAAGAAATCAGGGAACAAAGATTGGTCTTCCACAAGTCTGCTTAATCCCTTGGTTCAATTTCCGGGAGCCTGAAGGTGTCAGGTTAATCTGTTCAAACAATTACACATCAATATAATCAGCACTGAAACATCCACCCCCCATCTCGTTTAGAAGGAAGTGGAGTTTTGTGTCCCAGGGATAAATGTGTTTTGATGTGTGGTTTCAAACAAAAGCAAAACATCTTCTGAAGATGCATGCTGAAGCTAGACAGTGTCGTCATATACAGTGTAATGATTCCTGCCAGTATGGACTGAAAAGCTACTCTGTAAAGAAGAAGCCATTACTTCAAAAGGAACATAAAAAGCCAGATAAGATTTTATCTTTGAAGAGCTTTCCTGCGCCTTGATAAAACTGAAACTAAAGTGTTAGATCATAATGACAAGATTTGAATGAAATTGGAGGATTCAGGAGTTTTTTAATCTGATAAAACATCTGAAGTGAAAGGAACAGGGGGTTGGGTGTGTAACTGCAAGTTGGACTTATGTACTTCTTAAGACAGAGTACTATGAAGAAAGAGTGTTATGAGGAAATCATATATTGACATGAAGAAACATCTCAACATATCAACTAGGAAGTTGAAGCTTGGGCACAAATTAGTCTTTCGATTAGACAGTGATCTAAAGCACACTGCCAAACTAGTGGCTAAGGATAAGAAAGTTAGGGGTTTGGCATTTCCACATAACATTAATTCTCCATGGTTTTATCTTATGAAGTATAGCAGTTCTCCTTGCAGTAAGACACCCAAACCCCTGTTCTTCAGGAGTGTCACAAAGCCCCAAAGTCAGTTCTGAAAAAAATTTGTGGGCAGAGGTGAAAAGACAGGTGAGCAACATTACATTACTGTATATCAGTAGACCACAATTGGGTCTACTCCCCGACTTTAAGCACACACACACACACACACACACACACACACACACACACACACACATATATATATATATATATATATATATATATATATATATATATATATATATGACATGTATGTAGACTTAGAAATAGTTTATTATTGTAGTATTTGGCAAATATAAATAATTTTGCTGATCTTAATGAACATGAAGCAGAAAGTGTTCAGTTTGATTTAATGCAAGACTTTGATAATAATGGCCATGCATTTTTCTATAAGGTATGCAAGTATCTGGCTTGAATTGCATGTGGAGTAGAGATACTTTGTGTTTATCACGTTTAATGTAGTTTGACATCAAAGCGCTTTAGACATAGACAGATGACAAACCTAAAAACAACAGTGTACAGCATTCAGTGTGTCTTTGCTGGGTATTATGCTGCCATGTGCTCCAGAACAGCTTGAACATGCCTAGTCAGTGTTTGCTCAAGTCTTCCAAACTCTGCTAAAGAAAACATGAAGCCATTCTTCCAAAGCATATTCCCACATTTGGAGTTTTGGATTTGTTGGTAGAGAGCACTGTCGGACAAACCAACCACAAAATCTCCCACAGGTGTTCAAGTCTGTTGAAGTCTTGTAAATGTGAAGCTCATATCAAAAGATTCATTTTCATCCATTTTAACATTATTTTAAGCATTTTGTGACGCCACATACTCTGTAGATGAGGGTATTATTTTAAATTTGTGTCTGAGGGTGCATTAACCTATGACTTGGTGTAATCAGTATGCTTTGTATTTTTATTTTATGCAAGATCAGGCTAATACACTGAGAATGTCTTGCTTCGAGAGCATAACTACTAATCGCGTGATCATATAAATCCATCATTTTCTTCCGACTAAAAGCTTTCAGTTAAGTTAGCTTATATGGATTTTCTCTTCTTAATTACATGTATTGACAAAAATGTTTCTTTACACGTTTGGTGTGTGGTCTGTGCTTTCTGATGTTATTGTTTTGGGATCCAGGGGCAAAGGCTCAATGCTAGCACTAAATGTTATTAGTGAATGATTCCAATTTTAAAATGATAAGACATGACAGACATGCTCAATAAAAAACTTCACAAAGAAAATAGCAGTAATTTATGCACAATAAAATCCTGGTCAGTGAACTAATATTACCCTCTATTCATGTATGCCTGATATCTTTCACATATATTTCTTCTTATTCTATCAAAAACATTAATTTCAATTGTGTTTAAAAAAATGTCATGATTATAGAGCATTCCATAACATTGGAAAAATCAATCCTTATTGTTCAATTTTGGTTTGGCCCTTTTAGCTACCTCTGCCCCTTTACGCTGTTGTGCAGAGGGTGAATTGATGGACCACAATGGGGAATGAGAGAGTGATGGGGGGCTTTGTGGTCATGGAGGAGGTCGTCTGCTGGTTTTGGGTCCTGGAGATGGTCAGATGGAAATAAAAGTCCCCCGGCATAAAGAAGGTCTTATGCTGGATTTGACGGGAGTCTTTGTGTCTGCAGGTATTTAATGCAATCTGCTTTGTGACAAGTAGAAAAGCAGCAAATGGCAATAGAGTATTGAATTCCTCCCCTTTCTCCTTAAATGTGGTAAAACAATAGAACAGAAGTACGCTTTCTTGTCCCTCATCCTAAAAGCCCCAAAGTGACAGGCAAATGAAAACACAAATATGAACATAATTATCAACAAAAAGGAAAAAAAAAAAAAAGAAAGACTGTATAATGGGTCAAATGTAAAAAGTAAAAAAAAAGCATACATGAGATAATAATTTTTCTTAAATTGTGCTCACTTTATTTGTGCTAAAAACTTAAAAAGATATAAAAAGACATTACAAAAATATGCAAAGGGGCCAAACAACAGCAGCAATGTAAACAACATTTAGAATTTGAGAGTTACTGGTTATAAAGGCTGGAAGGAAGGATCTATAACTGTTTTGTGCATCTACAATGCAGCAGTCTGTCACTCAATGAGCTCTCCAGTTATGCAATATGCATGGCAGGAGGGAGGGCGGGGGGGGGCACTGCCGGAAAGTAATGATAGTTTCACTGGTGCTTTTCTGACTTCCTGCACCTGCTCTGGTCTGAGGGGACGTCCCAGGACAGAGCTGGTCTTCCTGATGAGCTTATCGAGTCACTTTTTCCCAGCTGTAGATAAGCTGCTGCTCCAACAGACAACAATTTGGCTGATGCCACCTCAAAGTTAAAAAGCCCTAAAAATTTCAGCCTATTCTGACCCTTTCAGTAAAGAGCATCAGTGTTTTAGTTTTTCTTTTAGGTGAACTCCCATTTACTTAGATGAGTCCAAGTGTGTCAGAGTCAGTTCCTGGGATGATTAGCCATTGTCGGGGAAGGATGGAGAGGTCCACTGTGTGTGAAGAACAGTTTCCACAGTTCCCTTGGGATTGCCTGTATTGCTAACACTGCCTTTTATTCTAACATATTATGGGAGGCCAGTGATGCACTCCAGAATCCACTGTTGTAGATGGTGGTCCACCCCTGACGGCTCCACCCTGTCCCCTTAGAAGTCCCGATTGGATGGTGTTAAAAGCACTGGAGAAATCAAAGAGAAAAGATCTCAGAACAAAGAGGCTTCCAGGCTCCATCTAAATCACAGCCCTGTGAAGGAGGTCACTGATGCCATCATCTCTTCTGATGCCAGGCTGGTAGGAGAACTGCAGCAGATCTAATAAAGAGCTCAAAAGGAGGTGAAAACGGTTAAAGACCAGCCTCCCCATCACATGGGTTTCATGGAGCGCAAATTCATCAGATGTGAGTTCACTGCCACCAGTTGGTGGTTGCTGAGGTCCTTTGGGTTTGCACTCTTGGTATCACAAAGGATGTCTTCTACAGCTGTGGTACCTTCCCCAGCTTTAGGCTCATGTTGGACATGAATCCAATAAAATGCCACACGGTTGATCTGTGCGGCACCTCAGGAGCAGGGGTCTGATGCCATCCCGACCTGCAGCGTTTCGCACAGTGATCTTTCACAGCTTGTTTCTCACCTGGAGTATTGAGAGTGACATGGCTGAGGAATTAGAGTGAGGCTGTGTGTTTGGAGGTGTAAATGATGGGAAGGAGTCTTCTGATGCAGAGAAAGTGGGGGTGGCAGAAAGCTGAGAGGTGTGAAGTTGTTGAATGAAAAGCAGACGGAGGTTGAAGATGAGATGGGTTGAAGGAGTGATGACTGGGTTGGGGTGAGAGGAGGGATCCAATCCAAGACCAACCCAAGTTTAACTCATTTACCCCCCTATGTCGCCTCAAACATGGGAGTTTGGTTGGTTGGTGGCATAAAATCGTCTTTAGACTTTTCCAAATCCCACTGATATATTTTTTTGTGCAGCTGATTTCATCACCTTCCTTCTCTTGATTTATTTCCACTCATCATAATTCTCAAGTATATTCTGCACCTGTCTCAGCTCTTTTGTGTTTTCCTGATCAAAAAGCTCTTTAGCACAATAAAGAATGAAACACACCATAAAAAACCTCTTGACTGATGAAAATGGTCAAGCTCCACAATAAACTTGCAAAAGTGCTGCAACTTTATGTTGGACAGGACTGAAAACCTTTATTACCCGAGTGTCAGGCAAACAAAAAAAGGTAAAAAGATATTTATTATGAAATCTGCAAAAAATATTCTATCATGTCTTACCTCGATAACCTATTCTACCACTTGCCTTTGACTTTGGCCTTGCAATTTTTTAATGAGGGATCAACAGCATTGATTCAATTTTTATGCTATGAATAGAGAATTTAAAGTTTCAGGATGTCTGACACTATTAGGATCAAAGCATGATTTTACATGTTAAGCCTTTGTCTCACATGGAATACTGAATGATATATTTTTTTAATTCAGTAGCTTCATGTAGTGAAACACAGTCACCTAATGGATTTGAAATTTCATTTAAAAATAACATTAACTCTCTTTGTTTTCTTTCAATTCTTCAAATAAAAAAAATCCCTCCAATCTTTTATGTTTTTGAATCCGATAGTGTTCAGATTTGTGCTAGACTGCTAAAATTGGCTTTTTTTGTTTACATTGCTTAGAGGCATTGTTGAGGAGGAGAGCTGAGAAACGCAGAGCACAGTTTTCTTATACCCCAAGTCACACCAACACCTTAGCCAAGGTAGGCCTTTAACATAAATCACAAAGCACAATAACAGGTACAATTTTGAGCCAGTCCATCATTGAGTATGTTTTGTTTTTCATTGCATTTTGGCAAATTGCTGTTATTAATGGCAGAACTTGTAGTTTGCAGCCCTCATTAGAAGTTGTTCCAGCAGAGCCTCTGATGGATTAAGACAAGCTGGAGGCTTTGTTTGCTTCCACAACTAGCTAACATTAGCCAATTAAATGCCCTACAATCTCAGGTCATTTCAAACTAGCACGAGTACTTAGTGATGTTCAAGAATTCAGTATCATGAAAAAAAGGACTTAACAATATAAATTTGAAAAAATTGTCAGAATGTGGATTTCATATGGCTTGATAGAACAAGACATATTCTCTTAAAATAGTTTCTGAGGAAGCTAACGCACATCAAGGACGCAACACCTTCTTAAACATTCTCTTCAACTCATCCTCCTTGCCATAGAAACTGTTACACAAAATGGTTGGTTCAACTTGCTCTGCAAGAGTCATGCTGTGCTTTGTGAGACTTAGACGGCAAGCTAATATACTTGTTGAGCAGATTGTTTGATTCACACAGGGAAGGCTTATGCCCAGGCGCTTACTTACAGGGTTTATGTTTGAGTATTTCCATTCCTGGCTAAATAATGCATTCACAGTAAGTATTATGGCACATTTCTTAAAAAAACAAAACAAAAAAACTTTCTGTTTTGTTAAGCTAAACCACAATTATTTCCTCTCTTTACCGCTTTTATTTTTGACAGTTAATGAAAATATCTAGAACAGGGGTGGGCAATCCTGGTCCTCGAGGGCCAACTCTTAGATTTCTCTCTGGTCCAACAAGCAACAGCTGAATCCCCTCAGTGCAGTCAGGTTCTCCAGTCCTGCTAACGACCTCATTATTTGACTCAGGTGCAGGAGACCTGCACTCAAGGCTTTGAGTTGCCCACCCCTGATCTAGAATCACATCTTAAATTTTTAACAATGTTTAAATGTTAAGCTGTTGAAAAATGTAGATAAACTGGAATGTAATTTAAAAAATATATATATTTTGGTGTACTAATTTAGATTAGATAGATACAAATTTAATTTGCCGTATCTGTTGTGCTCTGTGTTTTCTGTGATTAGTCCTGTCCTGTCTTCCCTGTTGATTGCTTCCCAGGTGTGTCTCATTCCCTGATTACCCTCCCTGTGTATTTAAGTCCATCTGTTGTCGCTTGTGGGATCCTTGTCGTTGTTGAATGCCGTGCGTCAGTCTGCATCTTAGTCTTTCCAGTAGACCTGTTAAGTCCTGGGCAGTTTCCCTCTTTGTCAGTCTTTTAGTTTCAGCTGCTACTGGTTTAAGCTTACACTTAAGTTCTATGCCGTGCCGCCTGTACTGGACTGTCTGAGCTTCTCATTATTAAATCATACTTCATCTTAAATCTGGGTCTATGTGTTCATTCTCACCACTACAAACTCACCACTTCATGACAGTATTGCATTAAGTTTTAATACAGCTTTGTAATTTAATAAAAAAAGGTTTGTGAAAGCAAATTAATTCTATTTTCTCCTACTACTTTTCTTGTGCATCATCAGCAGTTATGACTGTCATTAACTTTAAGTCCTTACTCTTTTAAATTCCGTTCTTTGTAGATGTGAAGCCTGGCCCAGTATTTCTGTTAACCTGTGATACCTTCCTGAAGGAGCCATTGGCTCTGCTACTGCTTCCAATAATTTCATATTCTCTCTCTACAGATGACACTCAGGCCATGTCTTTCTTTGTTTATCCCTGTATTTTTCTTTAAAAATAAAGCAGTTGAATCATTGCCAATACGTGCTCTTGATTTTTCTGCTTGCTCACAAATCGCCGTTATATTTAATATTTCTATATTTATTTAGTTTTTTTCTGAGATTAATCAATTGAAAGAGCCATTACTACCAATGACTAATTATTTTAGTAACATAGAAAATAAATAGAATAAATTGTCTTTACTTGGATAACCCTTCATAAAGTCTGGAGGACCCCCAAAGTGTTTCATACTACAGTGATTCACACATTCACATTCACCCACACAATGAGTACATTGTGTAGAACTTGCCATAGCGAGCCAGGCAGGTTCTACTGAGGGTTTCCTCCTCATAAAATTTACTTTTAGTTTCTACTGTTTCCACATGCATTCTTCATATTCCAGTAAAGTTGAGGCATAAAACTTAAAAAAATTCATTTTCCCCATGTACTTTTTCTAGGGAACAAGATTTACTGTAGCAATTGTTCCTGGTTTTCCTTGGATAGAAAAAGTTTTCCAATACAGCATTATTAACTAAACTTGACTACATTGTTTTAAAACTAAAATTGAACAGGAATGTATTCCACTGCATTCAATTCCATCTTTTCGATTTTTTTATTTCATACAGTGTACTGAGACCATTTGTTGTAAATTAGTGCTATGTAAATACATTTAATTAAAGTGCTTTTTATGTTATAGAAAACGACAACAAAACTTCTCCTCCCACTTGATAAATAGTAGTCTCTTTGCATATCCACTTCATCTCTCTCCTCTGTGCAGATCTTGGAAGGTTGTTTTAGGGAATCCCACGCAATTTTGGCAGATGGTGCCACATGCAGCAGTGTTGTTTGAAATAAGTAAGGACTACTATAGAAATTGTCCACATATAAATGACGGCCCTTTCCTAAAAGTCCAGAATCCATGAGGTCCATGACACGTGGTGCTGAGGCCTTCTTCTCGAACAATGCCGGATTTTCCCTTGTAGATGAGAAAATTCCAAGTATACCCAGTCCTGGAATTGGCCAAAACATATAGTTTACATCCAAAGCTTGTCCTTAATAAATTGTTTGAAGTCAATTCGAGCTTTAGTGGCCACCAGCCATTCGTCAATGTATATTTCTCTGCTTGGTTGAAACACTCTCATCTAACTTTGAATAGCTGATCATACTAAGGTGTTCCCTTTTTTTCCCTCATTTTCTGCATCGTCTTTTATGTTGCACAGGTGAAGAGACCAAAAGATGGATTCGAATCTGTCACTTTGTTCTCCAAAAGTCTGGTTTCGAAGGGACTTGTACCAATCCTGTGAAAATAACGATGGCTAAAAATTGGTAGAAATCTTCCACTGTCAAAAGTGACCATTTGGATTTTTTCCCAGCTGCACCTAAACTTTCTGCATTTTTGTTTGTGTTGTACATGATCTGTCGAATAGTGACTGCATTAAAAAAAAGCTTGAACAAACTCAGGGGTGACCAGGTTTGTGTTCTGTCAATCTGTGATCCTGGAGGTCTCTGGTGAAAATGTTGGACATTCTGGCTCCATATCAGGTTCATCTTCATTGTGCCAAATATCCTGGTGTTCATGTAGGCGCGTTGAGGTGCTTTCTTGCTGTTTTGGCTGTGCTTGTCTTTCTTTTTGTGGCTGGAGCTCTTCCACCCCTTAAAGACAGCTGACAAACAGGTGGTACATACTCTTCATCTCCAGCTGCACCATCGTCACTGTGGAAACAATGAAATATAGTGAAGACTAAATTTGGCTTTATAAAAAGAACATTCTGAAAATGAAGCTGCATCACAGTTTTATAAAATAAAGTAGAGACACCATTGTTGCACTGTGATGACACATTACTTATTTTGTAACCAATTTTTTTTAGCAGAATGGACATCTCACTTCAAAGAAGATGAAGTCTCATCAGAGGTGGTGGGAGGTTGGGTTCTGTAGCAGCTGGATGGTTCTGCTTCCACATGGCTGTAAATAGAAATGAAGTATTAGAAAAATGAGTGTTTTTACTACAAAGTAATAAACCAAAATAAATATGAAACATGTACTAGTAAAAAAATTAATTTTCATTAAAAAATAAATAAATGAAAAAAACGTACTCTAACATTGAAAACAAAACACCCAGCCCCCTTCGCCCCCAACTTGTTTTTCGATGTAGGGAGAAGAAAAAGGCTGGGTTGGGGGTTTTCTGCTAATATTTTATTGTCATCGAATATTTTGTGAAGTAGCGGGGGAAAAAAAGCTTGCACATCACCGGCATCAATCCGCTCTGCTGTGTCCGGCTCTTCCGAATCCCAGCAGCTATCAGAAGAGTCCTCTAGCTCAATATGGCACTCGATGGATACTAGATGTGTGCGAATTATATCGTCATGTTTGTGTGCAAACTGTATCTGTTCCAGTTCATCGTAGGGATTCTTTTAGGTTTGAAGTACCTTGGCACAAGTGTACAACCCATGTAATTCACAAAAGAATCCTCATCCTTTACCACAGGCTCTGAAGCATTTTTCTGTCATTGTGTAGACATAATTTTACACTGAGATAAATCGTCAACAAATTGCCCAAAATTAATTCCTGCAACCACGGAAGAAAACCACCATCTGGAATGTGCAATGAATGCTTTACCACTTACACAAACACTTGTGTCCATCTTGGGAGGCAAAAACAGAATTTTGCAGTGATGAGTATTCATGTTCCAGGAGGGTAGCTGGGATTTCCTCCCCCCCTCTTTTTTGTCATAGGCTTGCTAATGCATCTTCTGACAGTATAGTTTCCTAAGAGAGATTCATCGAACCGACTGCTCTTTTTTTTGGGTTCATAAAAATGGTGAGGATTTCACTGAGATCATCAGCTCCGTGTTAATGACATGCATTTTCTGAAAAGGTTCATCCATTCAATTTGACTCTGGAGAGAGGAACTCTTCAGCCGCCTGATTAAATTAAGATTTTATAATAAGCATATCTAGGTGTGTGGACACGAGAGACGGGCTGATTTGTGGCTTGGCTATTAATGCTGATACCCCAAACCTGTTTTAAGACGCTGCTCGTATTTAAAAAAAATTCCAGCTTCCAGCCAGTCTCCTGATTACTTACTAGAATTGTACTAAAATTGAAAGTGTTATTCTTACTGAAAATTACATAATTATCTTCTCAAACGGGCTTTAGATGGCTGACACTACATCGTTTAAGCACATTGAGTATAAGCATGCATTTATTCATTTTAATCTGGATTTGCAACAAAGTTAATTTATACAATTATGTTAATTAACATAAAGCTCATATAATCATTATGTAAATAAATCTATTGTTTAAATGATTAAGAATTGATCTGTGCAACAAAACGAATGTGAAAAATGAAAAGGACGTGTGAAGTGTGGACAGAAGTGAGGTTGGTTGTTGAGACTAGTACTTTTCAAAAGTGGATGTTTGTCAAAGGTCACTTCATGGGAAAGTCGGAACAAGAGAGAAAAGAGCAAACATGGTTTGAAAGAAACGGTCACTAGGGAGGGTTTGTTGTGTTCTGGTGCATTCGGAGGAGTAAACAGCCGTTTAATTTGGTGCAGCGTTTAAGCTCCAGCGTCATTTTTATGGTGCAGAAACAGCACAGTGTATATCTTGCAAGAAACGAGATTAATGGTGCTTTCTTCAAACATCATAAATGTGTGTGTGTTTTTGTTTTTTTTTTGCCTTTTATGTACGTGGATAAATCAATGTGAATGTTACTGCCTAGCTATAAGGGTTTTATTCTTTTTTTGTTTCTATTAACCATAAAGTGAATCTAGCTTTTCATGAGTTTACTGACACTAAATGCTAGAGTGACCAGATTTGCTTGTTTTAAACAATTAATGTCAAAAGTAAATTTTCTTATACTTAAAAATCTCTGTGTTCACCTTTGGCCATACTGACACAGATTCACAAGAAGTTCTGTTGAAGTTGCTGTGTGTGCAGCTTGTGTGTAATTTTGAGAATGACACATTGTGTTGCGTTTTCCATACAGTACCAATTTAGGGAAAACCAACACATGAAGTTGATGTGTAGAGGTCTTGGATTCTGTGGTTTTTGGTTTCACTCGATGCCTCAGACGAATGAGTCACGGAAAATTACAGTGTTGTTTTTCAGTGGAAATCGCTTTTCTCTGCTCATGGAAGTGGTCACTTCTGACATAATGTTTCCTCTATCCATGGAGCATGAGAGGTCAGAAGATGTTTTCTCAAAAATGAAATTGTTAATTGTTTTGTTACATAAAATATTATCTAATAGTGATATTGTATCAAGCTGTTATGTTGTGAAGGATTGCTTTTCTTTAGAAAGATGTTAGCTCAGATGCTCGTTCATTCGGATGTGACTGGAACAATGTTTTAGGAAATTTCTGAACCAGGTTTTTGCTCAGACAGCATTCTGTTTAGGACATGTTTGTTTTCTCTTGGGTCTACCTATTATCCCAAGTTAATTGCCTTTGTACTCCCCTGCTGCAGTTTGCAAGATCTAATCTTCTCTTTCTTCAGATATAGTAACTATATATATTTAGGGTTACAACACCGTATCTGCAGGTTCCAGGCAACGTGTAAGCTATTTTGCAAATTGCTGATGGTCAAACGGTAAAGTATCCTTCATGAAGAGTTGGCCATTATATATTTTTTTCAGTTTATTTTTCTGCTTGGTTCTTAAATAATTGATTATACAAAGAGCTGAACAGTGTTATAGTGGTTAGGGCTGTTGTCCCTCAGCCATCACACCCATTCTAACATTAAGCAGATACATAGAACATGCCACTGTGTGGATATGCTACTATTTCCTTAAACTGAACACAAACAAAACTAAAGTAACTATTTTTGAACCTAAAACTGAATAATTAGGATTTGTTGAACAGCTTTAGTTGGTAAAGCTAAAAACATCCAGAGAACTACAAAACTGTTGAAACACTTGAGTTTCTTTAAATCAAGGTAAAACCCACCTGTTTAGAGTTTCCTTTGATTAATAATTATTGATTTTTTTTTTACTGCTTTTTATTTTGCCGCTATAGCAATGTTTCTTTTTGGTATGTTTATTGTGTTTTGTATATATAATTTATACTGTTTTGTTGCTAAAATGTACTTTACAAATAAACTTGACAGCAAAAGGTTGTGTTTCTATTTCAGCTGATCTGTTTTTATGTGGATTTTTGTGTTAGATGTGTGTAGAGGGTGAACTCCTCCTTTTTCCCTCTGAATATTACCAGGCACCCAGCTCCCACAGTCCTGCAGGGAAAAAACATATATTTATAGAACATGTGGTTCGTTAATATGCAATGCAATTGCTTATAGTGTACTTCAAAACAGTTTCTGCATAAAACCATAATCACCCTTGTCTAGTCTAGTTTAGCACCAGAGTAAACTATGACGGCCCATTATTCTCTCAACAATATTTGAGTTATACATTAGATTTTTTTATATCGTCATTTCCATTACTTAACTTTTCAGTTGTAATTTGGATATTGACAAACCTTTTGTTTTTCTTTCCCTACTTTTCGCATAATAAAATCAGCGGTGACCCCCAAGTGTCTGCATGACAGACGAGATACACAAATGAGAACATGTGGTTCAACTTTTCTAATTTGTAATCGAGTTGATTAATATGTAATGGTGGTAATTATTTACTGACGACTAGGAAGTGCTTTCCAGCATTCATGGGACTAAGGGTGTGTTCACACTGCAGCCTGAAGTGACTCAATTTCGATTTTTTTTGGCAATTCCAATGTTTTTACCAGGGCCGTTCACACTGCCAGTAAATGTGACCTGTATGTGTTCTGCAGTCTGAACGGGCAAACGAACTGAAAGTGTCTCGCATGTGCAGTAGAGGGCGCAATAGCATCAGCGTTCTCAGTGTTCTGCCAACTGCCATAAAAAGAAGTGCTCAGTGTTTGCGGACGTAAACATGGAGGCTAACGGTGGAGCTTAGCTTACATATTTGACATGGTTGTCCGGCCGGAGCAGCATATTAACAACTTAATCCTCATATAGTCGTCATGGTTGTTGTTTTTCTCTGGTTGTTGTGCGTATCAGAATACAGAATAGTGAGATTTGAGAATCAGTGACGTTCAATACGTATCGGATATGGGTCACATTCGAAAAAGAATCCGACTTGTGCTGTTCACACTGTCATGAAAATATCGGATACAGGTCGCATTACGTAAAAAAATCGGAATTGGGTCACTTCAGGCTGCAGTGTGAACGCAGCCTTTCTCGTAGCAGTTTTTTTGCCAGTTTAGTGGTAATTCTCAGCAACATTTAGAAAGAGTTGCCTTTTTTTACAAAGTCAGTGAAACTGTTAGCTTTACTTTTGTTTTGGTAATAGGAAAGCTGGTATGAAAACATTTGGGACGGTATTAAAATCCTCTGTTTCACAGTGGAAAAATGCTCATATATTTTCCAAAGATTGTGTTGGCAAACTGACCAGCTGCTCTTAGATCATACGATGGAAAGTATCCTGCTGGTCAAAAAGTGTTGCTATAAAGAGTAAACAGATGGTTTATTGCTAAGTGCCAATTTATGATGAACTAGGGGTTGGTGACCATTCCAACATGCAATTCAAAGAAAAACACATAAGGATAGAAAGTTTAAGGAATTTAAAATCTTAGTGCAAAAATAATGTGGGATTTTCTGTAACTAATGCACTAAACTTTTCTGCAACATTTTTATGGAAACTAGACAAACTTTTCAGTGTAAAATACAAATAATTTAAGTAAAATCTGAAAACATTATTATATTTTTTTGGTACCCATTTTCCAATCAATGGGTACCAACAGCACTTGAGAAAACAAGATCATTTTGGGAGATTTTTTTTCTTTGCACTTTGCATTTGTTAAACTAATCAATAACAATTTCTTGATAATGCTTTACATTGAATAACAACGTAAGCAGAAACCTCCATGTTAAAAAAAAAATATATATATACCGAAATATGACTTTAAAGCAAATCATATTTCACACAACTATATTCAGATGAACATGATATTTGTGTAAGAAAACAGAAATACATGGGCAGGAGTGATGAATATGTGTAAAGCTTTGAAGCACATTTTATGTTTCTTTACACAGCTGAGCATGATGACGGAATTATGCAAGGTCACCATAAAAAAACAACCTTTGTTTCTGTGTTAATATTTCTTAGGTGCTATTTACTAATCAATTTGAGATCCAGGTGTGTTGATTGCATGTACAATTTGCTCAAGGATGATGGATGTAATTTTCACATAGAAAAATAAGACGGAATAAATTTTATCTTTGGAAGTAATCTAACAACTTTTTAAATTACACTTTTTTTCTTAGTCAAATATAAACTTTTGAATTAATAAAAGGACATAACATCTTTTAGCAGCGTTATTTTAATATTCTTTTCATTCCTTTTGTGTATTTTTCAGGGTATTTGACAGTTACCATAGAGCCACTGCCTCCTGTCGTTGTCGGTGAGACTGTAACCCTCAAATGTAACTTCAAAACCGATGGAAGGCTGCGAGAGATCGTTTGGTACAGGGTGAGTATGCTTTCAAAGCCATTAAGCGCTAGATGGTCTTTACAACATCCATATCTGTTATTCCATCCATGCAGTCAATACCAAAAGCTATTTCACGTGCTTATTGTGACATTAGGAAACTAGCCATGCATGATCATTCAGTCAATAACAGAAGCCACATCACGTGTTCATGGTTGTTTTAAGGGAGCAGCCATGTCCCGTCATGCTACAGTTTTTAGAAGACGCGCTGTTATTTGGGCCACCTGTAAGAGATGCATAGCAAAAATGATCCTTAGGAATTTGATTTCACCATCTGATGGTCATCATCGTAATTTCCTAATTGTTCACAGCTGGTGATTCAACCAGCATTTAAATCCCAATTGTGCAAGTGCCACTAATAATTAAAATTGGGTTGATTGAGGAAACAAAACTTTATGAGCATATAAGTTCGATAAAAACAAGCATGCTTTGAAGCTGTGCCAAAACGCATATTTCCTAAACATCTTGAATATGAATTCAAGTCGAGAATGCTTCTGCTGCTACATTCTTCTACAACCGTTTGTTTTGGCTCAAAAGGAAAATGTTCAAATCATTTTTTGAAAGCTATGCAGATTTGAGCCAGACTTTGTCAGTGAAACTGATGAATGGTGATTCTGGGAGGTTGCAGATGAATTGTAGACACTGAAATGTCATTGATGCGGTCTGTTTTTATGAAACGCAATCTTGCTTTCTATTGAATCACACACGAATGATGAATGAGTTTCCCAAACAAGCAAGTGCTCAGTCACATGTATTGCTAAGGTGACTTTGCAGATCCCTCTTGAACTATTGTGTCCCTGCTGCTCTAAATGCACCGGGTGGTTCAGACTTTCGCCAGATGCTGCTTTTATGAGAGCTGACTGAATGTAAAAGTTCAGTTAGCTCAAAGTGATTTGCTAAACATTCTAATTAATAAATTAACAATTCTTTAAAAAAAATAATGACACATAAGACATATTTTTGCAACCTTTGTAACATGTACTGTATGTTTGCTTTGGCCCACTTGGTGGTTTCACTGCATTGTATAGTTTTAAAAAAAGCATCTTAAAAAAGCTGTAAATTTGATTTATTTACATCGACTTTGCACAAAAAGTCAGACACTTTACTGCATTTTTAATATTATTATCTGTCCACTGCAAATGCACAGATGTCCATGCTTCTGCAACATGTTAAAATAAATGTTAGACAGACACAAATATAAAATAATGATGACACAGATTTCTTTTCTTTTCAATTTAATTTGACAAAGCTACGCGGTTAAAATCCATACTCGTATATATCATTTGTTTTGTTAGAATCGATACTCATACTATATAATTTGTTTTGTGGTGTAGCTTGTCAGGGATACGATCTATTATACATTTCATTGGAATATTACCTTCTATAAACTGGCTATTTGAATACATAAATTGACTTTTGACAGTTGAAACATTTACTGCTTTCATGTTTCCATCCCTCAAACAGCAAGTTGGCCCACATAAACTTTTCCATAGTATAATTATTGACATTCTTTCATGCAATCATTACAGCTTACATTTCTGCACTTTACCCAGTAATTATTTCACACCAGGTTTGATAGCCAGAGCAGTACAGCATCAGACTACAGTGACATTTACCATGTTTTCACTCCTGCAACCTCAACAAAAAACTATTCGCTAATGGGCATAACGTTATTGCTTAGCCAGGAATTTTGTCTTTGGACTTGCCTCTGCTTTGTCTATTTTATGATTGTGATATAAAACAGTGTATCTGTACTTATCTTTCCAAATGCTGACCTTTCAAGGTAGGACATAAAGAGATTTATGGCAGTTTGTCACAGCAGCGAAAGTGATCTATGATGTTAAGGGGGAACGCACAATTTCATTTAATCAAGCTGGGTCTGCGTCATAGTGCATTGTTTTGCTTAAATTCGGTCGGCTTGCTGCAGTGTCCATGAATATTTGTGCTTTAAGCGACCACTTTGAGAATTGAGCTTCCTGTATTAAGTATTCTCATGAGGAAAGTAAGGAGGTTGTAAGAGAGATTTGCCCCATGTCTCTGGAGTCTGATGCTCAGCACAACTGCTGATGAATTATAAATCAATTACCCACACTTGGCTGCCAACGTTTCTTTAATCTTTGCCTTTTATTTGACTAAACACTGTTGACTCCTCATTTTATATCCTGTTCAAATGGACTGCGGAGTGATCTGACCTGGGGAATCTTTGCTTTTTGAAAATTCAACCAAATCACATTAAAGGCTGAATAAGCTAAATATTTCAACATGATCATTTGTCGTGCAAGTGTGTGACATATTCTCTTTGAGGATAGAGCTTAATGTGTCAGAAGATGTACTGAAGTTAAAACGATAATTATTGCTGAAAAATTTTCAAACAAAACCTGCACTAATTTTTGTAGGTATATCTAAAACTTCACACATGAAAATTATTTTCTTTGAATTCCTTTAATGAAGAATATTTTTACTTTAATGTCACTTTCCTCCATCCTATTGAGGCTCTATTGGAAAAAATACACTTTTGGTTAGTCAGTAGCTAAACAGTTTCTCATTGTTCAAGTTTTAGGTTCAGATGTTTTACTTACTTTGCTATGTCTTCAAACTCCACTTCTGTCTTATCTAAAAATATTGAAGACTATTAATTTATGTTTTTCTCTTGAGCTGCTGAGGTGAATCCCAGGTCAATAGCCCTTGTGCATTTTACATCAGAGAATCTTGTTATCTTTACCCGTCCTACTGAATGATGAGGTTTGTTTGTTCTTAGTTCATCTTAATGTTTTATTTTTTTTTCTAAAAATATTCTCTCTTAAACCAGCAACATGCTAACTTGGGACAATCAACAACCCAAATCTTTGATTTCCAAATGATCTTGAATACATGCTGTTTTGTTATGATGTGCGAACCAATTACATTTAAAACATTCACAGCTTTATAGATCATTGCAGATTAAACATTTTGTAGTTTGAATCTTTTAAACACTTTTTTGTACAAAGAGTAATTCCTGGATTCCTGACTATGTGCCGTTTCCTCAAAAGTAAAGAAGAAAAAGGAAACTGTTGATGGCATAAAGGTTGAAGAAAAACAAAATTATATGATACGGTTGTGTTCTGTGAAACCAGAGTGTGTATGTTGGTTTTATTGTCTATTTCAAGCAAGCAAAAGTGTTCTAGCAAAAAAAAGATGAAAAAACAGAACAGAAAGAAAAAGGAACAGATCTTTTTTCTTTAAAGGCATTTTTGCAAGAATATTTTCCGTGTTTAACTGAACACTCAGTTCTGGGGCTATAAAAAGCATCATCCCCCTTAAAACTCTTGTTGTTTTGACAGGATTACATTGTGTTTATTGAATTATTATTTCAACATTAATTTCATTGAGGAATGCAGCTGCCCTAAAACCGCATGCAAGGGGGATATAAAATTCAATATTTCAAAAGAAAAAGCTCAGTAATACACAGAATCCGAACACTTGTAAATGTAGAGGTGAAAACTTCTCCCACAACCTCTTTTACTCTCTCCTGACTTCCTCACAGCTCTCTCTTTGCACACATTTTGCAAGTGATTTCCTCAATTTTTTCAAGTTTGTAACTGATCTGTCATCTGTCATTCTTTGTCAAACGTGCTCACAGAGAAATGCACGTTTGACAAAGAATGACAGATGTGGCCTAATAGGAGATTTGTTTTCCCCCACTAAAACAGTTGCAGTTCTTAGTGTGGTACGTCTGATAAAATTTGCATCCACCAAGACCCAAGAGTAATAAATTTAATTTATTTTAAATGCTTTGATGGGAGATTTATTGTGTTTAAAAGTTTTTGTTAGCTGCATATAGATATTATTCTAACATTGCAGCAGCCTTTTACCAGCTGGAATAGTAAATAGTCTTGCTCTGTGGCTCCCAGCCTTGCCGGTCAGCACCCACTACTCTGCTTTAGGTCTGTCCATGCTGACACATATCTGGTTTAAATGACTGAAGATTAAAAAGCTTCTATGCCACTTGATTGTATGTTGAGGAGGTAATGTGGTTATTTGAAATGGGTTATTCTTGAGTATGGGCATAACTAAAACATGAAAAATAGTGTATGCTGAGGGCCAGGGTTTTCAAAAATAGTCCTGATGTCACTTCACTGGCTTCATTGAAGTCCAAACAGAACAGTAGTTAATGGACATTATGCTGTGACATCTTTCAATAAGTTGAAAATTTGTATCAATTTAAAAGTACTGAAACTGCCAAATTAAAATCACTGTTTAGTTGTTTCCCAATGATCTACTTTCATATGGAATATGATTGATGCAAGGTACAGATATATTTATCAAAATCCAAAAATGTGGTAGTCCCTACCTCAAAGAGAAAATAAATCTGTTTTGCCTTTAGACTCACAATAGGTGACACGTCAAATATCATACAGGACAACTTTGATTTAAGTTAATATATTGTAATGTTTTTTGTACCACATGTAATGTCTTTATTTTTCATGTTACCAGTGTGAACATATACTTGCAAAAATCTACTTTTTATTAATGTAGGTAGGATTATATAATGTGTGTAAAAGCATCATTACTTAGATTTTTTTCTGCAAATATGAGTCAGCCTGTAACAGACACAAAAAACAAAGCAAATTCTTATCTTTTTATGCCTTTTACAAGCTTTTCTGATCATAATCGTATACGAATAGAACCTCTTTTGATGCTCTTATTTTGTTTCACTCAAGATAACAAATGGAGACGAAAAGTACAAGCGAGGGAGAATGAGAGCAGCCCACAGTAATGGATGTGGTATAACTCAGTAGCTAATGTTTCAAGAGCAAATGAATGAGAACCTTTCAACTCTATATGATATTGCACTACAGGCCACACGAGTGTTGAACTGGCGGACTGCGGATTAAGCGCTATGGATATGTAATGCCAACAAGCTGTCTTCTATGCTTAACATCATCGCAAATAGTGATGATGCATATTTGATAGTGGGGTACTAATGTGATGGCTCTTTGGAACAAGAGTTTTAGAAAGGCAGCGCATGGTTAGATGCAGCCTCCAAAAGACAAGCACAATCATCTCATGCTTGTTTTAATTTGTGTCATTTTAATTAATACGCGCATATGAAACTTCTCCCAGTGGGCACCCAGGTGTGCTAAGCTGACAGCACAGGAGCAAGTGGTGTCTTGCTTGTTGAGTGCTCCTATGTGCTGCGTTTAATTTTAATCACTGGCTTACCCAGCTCTTCCCTCCTGCTCACCCAACCCACCCTCAACTCTGTCCACCATAGGATCTCTCTCATCTGTGACTTTACCCCTCTGGAATCCTTTTCACACCGATATAAGTATCTTCCCTAAAACATTTTCTAATTAAACAAATGCCTGCCTGCTAGTTGAGCCATTTTCTGCAAGCATTTGCATGAGGTGGCTTTGTCCATTTATCCAATTTATTTAATTTATTTTGACATGCTTGTATTTTTATCCTGCTCTCTGAGACACGTCTCTCATTATTTCATGAGGTCAGGTCTAATAATTGACTTTACATGGTGGCATTTAATATCAGCAGCACTAAAATGCTAAATATGCACCATCACTTAGAAGCATTTTGTTCTATTCAAGCAAAAAATATTATGTAGCAGTTTATATATGAGAATTGAATTTGCAAATGTTTAACTTTTTTCCATGCATATTTTTTTGTTTTCATATAAAATATATGGAGTCGACTCTCCGTATCAGATGCTAGTAGTGAAACTTGCTATTCACACCCTCAACGAGTCATCAGTGTTTTGGAACTAGGTGGATGCCATAGAAATGTTCCAGTTGTGTCAGTCTTTACAGCGTCTGTTTGAATTATAAATGTGTATATTCTCTACTTACCCACTTGTTTACCTAAATTGTTTACTTCTACATTTCAGTCCTTCATTCTTTCACTGCAGAGGAACTGTTTATCTTTGTTTTGAAGGATAACTGTTTTTGTGGCATCGATGCACCGAGAAGTGAATCAGAGCATGTTTAGAATGTTTCCTACTGTGAGCTTCAATGTCTTGATTGGTCATAAATATTTGAAGTTGTAGCACAAAAACACAGTGGCTTCAAGCACAAGCTTCATGTGAGACACAAGGAACAGCGACTCTTTACCTGCTGCTGAAAATCTCTCCAACCATTTCATGCTAATGAGAGTTGGCATGTTAGACTCTGTGCTGCTATTATGTTTTACGTTCTCAGTTCTTGTAACAGAGAACAAATATTTGATGTTGGTTTACATCTTTTCACATATGTCGAGGCTGACATTTATGTTCAGCCTTTTACAAAAATCAATTGCTTATAATATCCAGAAAGGGCAATAAGAAACGACAGCCATAAATTGTAATTGTCAGCCTATGTAATCTCTGGATGCTTTTCAAGGTTTAATGAAGCCATCTGCCTCCACAAATTGATAGCTTTGACAGCTCTGCCAGAGTTGTATTATGGGAGTATCGCAACCATAATACAATACAGTATATAGATTTGCTGGTAAAAAAAAAAACCCAACAAAAAAACAATTTATAATCCATCTTTGTAAAAATATATAATTTTTTTCTAAATTATTTAAGTCACGTGTGTTTTCTTTGAATTTCACAGCTTATGTCATTTGAATTATTAAATATGTTGCTGCATTTTTTATAGAGAGGTGTACTCAGGTTATCAGTGAATCTAGTTTCCTGTCTGTCTAAATGCTTCATCATGGGTTCAACAATGTATCTTAGACCTTCTAATAACTTTTTAACTACTTTCAGTTACCCTTTATTTTTTATTCTTTATTCTTATTATTTATTTTTTTTAGTTGGTGAGCATTCACGTTGCATGCACATTTCATAAGCACTGAGATGTTGCTTACTTTGGCCAAAATTTGTATTCAACCTTCTTCATTCTGATAGACTTAAGAATATTTGCAAACTGCCTTCAAAAGTGAGCTCTCAACTCCAATATCACTTCCTATGCAGCACATCTAAAAGCTCAAATAATGGCAATAGAATGTTTCATATTCATGAGGTAGAATTGCTGTCAAAGTTGAGATGTAAATCCAATTCGGAATCTGTGGCAAAATGTAAACTTCACTTTTTCCAGATGACCATTATCCAATATGACAGAGCTTGAACTTTGTTGGTAGGTCTCTAGATGTTCAAAGCCGATGCAAACACGCCTCAAACTAACTTGCATGCTAACTCTAAATGCAGTTAGAATGAACTGTTCAGAGTAACTGAATGCAAATTCAAGTCACAAGTTTCAGATTATTATTTAAAAATATAATACGATGAAAAACATTCATCATCTTCCTTCTTTGCAATAACCCATTACTTTGCGTCAATAAAGTAAAATTGCAATAAAATAAATAAATTGAAACTTGTGCTTTTGATTTCAAATAATTTGAAAAAATTCAACAGGTTTGCAAGATGCTCCAGTAAACTGTTCTACAATTGTTACACCCCTATTTTTCACAAAAAACAAAACATTTTTCAGATTTACTCGTGGCCCACATTTGATGAATCCAATTGAAGATGCTGACAGTGTCTAAGCATGATATAACAGCTATGCAAATGACTTATCTCACGTCGTCGTCAGCCAAGGAATGTAGAAATGCATTACCTGAGGGCAACGTGTCACTAGATTTAAGCTTCTTCCTGTCATGTGCTGCTGCCAAATTCAATGGCAAAGATATGTAGCTGGATACTTGCCTGAAAAGTGGAGTGTTTTTCTAGCCAGTAATCCTGTTGCTTGACTGCAGAGAAACACAGGAGGCGTCATATGTTAAATCCTAGTTCAAATTCTTCAAGACAGGGTTGCCTGGGCAACTGGAATCCCTGACTTCACAGGAGAGCTCACAGAGCGAGTTCGCACAACGCACTCCTCTGGGGCTTTTGGGTGTCTAACTTCCTGCTGTTTAGTCCCCAGGTGTGAAAGTGTAGTTTCAAAAATTTGCTCTCTCAGGTGTCATCTACTGTTTTATTGTCGCATACGAACAATTCATCTACCTGTCTGCCTCCCTGTATGTTTTTCAGCCGGGTTAAAAGTGCCATTTATTGGCGTAAAGAGTAGCACAGATCAGTATCTGCGCGACTCGGTGTGACACTGCTTTATAGTCTGTGTCACAAAAAGGCTTCAGTGGCTGCTGTCCATAGTGCTGATCAGGCTCTGAATGTCAGGAAAAGAAACATCACTTACATCATTTGCCGTAGAAAAAAAAACACCCTTGCATTTATTTTTTGCTCTGTTTTTACAGTGCAGTATTTTCGTCTCGCTGTTGTATGTAATCAACATTAATGGTTCTGATTCTTACCTTTTTTCCCCCAAGTTTTCCTGATGCTGTTAGGCAATTAATATGACAGTTTGGCTTGGTTTTGTCTGTAAAAACGGTACTAATTGAGCCATTTAATTTGTGTACTCTACTGTATCATGTTTTGCCTTCCTCTTTAAACTGCTTGTATGATCATATTATTAAAGTGAGGAAATAAGCATCACACTGCCCTCATGTTGCCTCTCTGTATGAGAAGAATCAACTTTATATTTATATATTTTTATCATATCAAGCAAATATTGTATTTTATCTACATTAGCTGGGGAAAACATCTGTTCTGATCACCAAAGAACTTAATGTAAGGCCTAAATGTTTTCCAGCAAAAAGGCAGGTAAGTTCTGCCTTTTCGCAATAGCTTTGTGGCATGTTACATAAGATGCTCTTTCAATACAGTCTAATTTTACTGACTGAAAATCCTCAAGTGCAGATGTGTTTGCTTGTTCTGTGAATGCGACTCTGGCAGAATTTCAAGAGATAAATGCATAATCACGATGTCAAAACATTTGCATATGGGAAAAAACACTAAGATTCCTATTTCCATACAAACAAACCTACATAAAAAGAACATATCGCTTCATATTGCTTTCACAGTAATATTTTTTGAACTTCTGATTTGGTGGTGAAATAAGTAATGCAATTCCCCTTGAAACTGAGGTATAGACCTCTGCCATCTTTATTAGCCTGCTGCTCTGTGCCGAATGTGGTTCCCCCAGGGGAATAGGAGATAAGGTGATATGGATCACTGCACTGCAACCTTCCCCTTTTAAGGATGTCACTGGGGCAAATAAGCAGCCTGTTATACAAGGAATGATAATTACACACTTCATGTCGCCAAAGTACAGGATGAGTCCCTTTTGTTATCCACAAATGCTAATGGAAACAAAGGGACAGATCGTTGCTATTCCTGTCTGAGAGCTTTTGCTTCTAGTGACTGGGATGACAATGGGATATTTTGTCTCCATGCTGCCTAGAGTGTATAATACCTCCCCATTGTCAGCATCTCCCAGAGCTCCTGAGGCATCTATCAAAAGCATACTCTGGATCTAATTAATGAGGTAAATGAACAAATGATTGTGAGAGGGGGAAAAAAATGCTATGAGGTCACTTTATTTTTCTTCCCCTACTGACTCATTCTACCACATCACTGTATAATTAAGACATGCTATAGTTCAATTGCTATTTCATACATTGGAGAATAAGTGGATGTGAAGCATGGTTTATTAATTTCTCTATAGTAGACTCCTAAAGTTCGGTTTATAATTCACCACGTCAAGGAGAAAGAGGATAAATGATGACATATAATGACAAATGCCAGGCAGGGAATCATTTATTTTAGATTGCAAAACCCTTGCTTCTGCTTGTGTCTTTTCTAGGCTTACCGTTTTTTTTTTTATACATTTTCAACAAATCTTGAAAAATTATAATCCCCCCCAAGCAGAATCACCAATACCAGATTTTTGAAATCTATTTTTACCATCACAGAATGATTAAACAAGAAAGTGATTACTTAGCGATTAGGAGTGGATCAGAGCCTCTTTGTGACATTTGCATTGGAGGAGGAAGTCATTCTCATGCCAGAGGAGTCTTAGCTGTGGGCTCTCCTTTGGCTCAACAACACACTCTGGGGTCCTACGGAGGCATAAATGGAGCAAAATAATTACTTTTTTTAGTTTATGTACTTTGTAGCCTCCTTTTTTGATACTTTTGATGAACTGTGTTAAGATGCAATTTTACATGCTTAGCAAATCAATAAACACAGAAAACCGATGTGGTTTCCACTTCTTAGTTGATATACTTCTTGTTATAAGATTTCTTTATGTTAGTTGATTCTTTTTGTTTTTATTTCCATTTAATATTTTATAGAGTGTTTATGTGTTACTGTTTCAGCATGTGGGCAAATTACGGAGGGATTCTTATGTTTATATATTGCCCAGCATTTATGTGACTTATAAGGTCTCCAACTTCACACACTGACACATGACCATCACAAAGAAAGGCTTTTGAACACTTTGCTGATGACATGGCAGACTGCACTTCACCTCTTTCTCCCACAGGACACCGTGTTCATGATTTTCTGAAAGATTTTCAAATTTCAATTTGTCAGACTGACCACAGGTGAGTTTTTCATTTTGCCATCTTAAGCAATTTCAGGCTCAGAAAAGGTGCTCACATTTCTGAATCTTGTTTGTTGCATCACTGCATTTTAACTCACTTTTGTTGATGCAGCAGCAAACTGTTTTCACTGGCTCTCATTTTCAGAAGTGCCCATGCAGAGATTTACACTACACAATCATGTCTGCTTTCAATGCAGTGCCGCCTCAGGGTTTCTTATTCATTTTGTCCTAGAATTTTAAAGGGGTTATAAATAGTTGTCATATTTTTCACAGCATCCAAAGCTTTTTACAAAGATGGGGAAAAAGTACTTTAAAGAATTCAGGCAATGCTTTGCCTTCCTCAGCAAGTCATTTGTCTTGTCTAGTGACACATTATCCCACTGGTATAGGGATACAGAAATGACCTATAAACTTTTTCATATGCTGACATTGTCATTTGGATTTAGACATTACTAAACATGTCAATATGTCATGATTTGTTTATGTTTGCAGCTTCTAATCTGCTTTATAGTTACAAGGCAACAAAATGACAACAATAACATTCTAATTTTGCTTTGTGATAAACTAAAAGCAATCTGCTGTTTACAATTCAATAAATTTTTTATATGGCACCTCATTGTGACACTTGAAGCACTTTACCAAAAAGTAATTTCTCTTTAATCCAATACACATTCCAACTGATTCTAGTCATCAAAAATGTATTTGGTTCAAATCACTATTAAAATTAGTTTAAAAAATGTCTAAGAAAACCAGGCTAACTGCATGGAGTCATTGACTTGCAGCATTCACTTATACTGATGAGCACAAAGCGACAGTGCTTGGATTGTGTATGTATGCATGTAGGGGAGAGAAAAATCTCCCCTCTGAGAGAAAGAAACCAGGCAAGAGGCCACCTGCCAAGACCAGCAGCCTACATGTAAATGTTAGTTTTTGTTCAAGTAATGTTAGTTAGTAACATTAGTTAAGGTGATATAAATGCATTATCGGTTTTAGTAAGAATCACCATGATTGTGTCTTCACCACATTCTGATTACTTGTCAAAACTCAAATTTGCCCTGATAGCTGGCATAAAACGTCAGGCTAGGACATTTATCCACAAACACAATGGATATTAGATGGTAATTATTTCTATGTGGAAAAAGTTGTTTTTGAACATATCTCACATTAGCAGCTAGCAACTCCTCTAACACTTCCGTTTAAAGGATAATTGTTTGGTAACATTTAAGCAATGCAGGATTCCACACTTCTAAATGATTATAGTATGTGATACAAATGTGAGATATGCTCAAACCCAACAGAATTTCCAATGGGACTTTGTCACAACAGATAATTTTTTATGTTTTAATTTGGTTGATTTGTTTGGTTTTAATTACCATTACAATTTATTATAACTCAATGTTTTGCCACCCCAGACAGCAGTTGTCTTGGGATATATTAGTATGAGATTTCACATGGTCTCTGTGTGCGTTGGCATGTGCGGGTGTGTGTGTTTGTTTTAATTAGAAGTAGAGGTTGCAAATACAGCTTTCATGTTGTAATCTACAACATATTAAGCTATCGTATGAAGAACATGTTTGACTTGTTTTTTTCCCATGCTTATAACCCTCAACCATCTTTTTAGGTCTAACATTTTTATCTTGGTATATTCTACAACAAAAACAAATGTAGTTTTTTTAACCCTTATATTTAATAAAGGCAAACCCATACTTGACAAAACTCTTGTTAAGCAGCTAATATTGTGACATTTTTATAGAGACTGTTTATACACGACAGGGCACAGGTTTGTACAAAAGGTGTTCTCTTTCACTTGGGAAGTCATAATACAAGCGATTAGAGAATACAATACACCTGACATTAGGGTTGGGTATTACTGACTTAAAGTTTTCAAATAATATCTCGTGGTACTATTGTAATAACTAAAAAAGTGACGATAAGAACTATTTATTACTTATGCTTTTTAGATAAATACATGACTAGGATTGTGTGTCACATCAATCATTGCCCCACAAACACAAATACTGCTCTTAATATTCTTCTGTCACATACAGAAGTGTGATTTATATAGACATATATTTTCAAATCTATGTCTATATTTGGAAATATTAACATATTTTCAAATTTATGTATATTTATTGATGGTTTCAATGGTCAAACTGTGGAGAAATGAATAAAACTTATAATCCTCTGCAAAACGGCCAGCTCTGGGAGTTTTGATTGCTTTTGAAAGTCGCCTTGGAAACTCTTCTGCTGCATTCATACTATATATAGTTAAAAAAAAGGAGGCTAATGGGTTCAGGATACGCTAATGTGTTTGTAAAATTAAAATGGTTTCATTAATGCACACTTCATTATTACAACCAGTGACACACTGTTCTGTGAATGTGAAAAGGACACTATGAATTTTTAAATGATGGATTCAAATGACCCAGTCACCGATCAGAGCAATAATATAGACTTGGCCCCGTCATAACCAGACCAACTCTGCAGCCAAGGAGAAACAATTAGAGTAAAGCTTCTCTTCCCCAGTGGGTTAAATGCAAGTGGAAAGAGATAGGTTTTGTAATAGATTTTTATCCGTGTAAAATGAGATGCTGACCTCTAGGTTCAAGACACTCAAAGGCAACAGAGGAGTGGTGCAGGACTGTCCCACTGGGGCTAAACGATATTCATCCAGGACATCATTCTTGTGCTGGGTCTGAGTCACACTATCAGCCGTGACAGCTGCTCATCATGGCACTTATCGCCAGAGAGCCTCTAAGGGTTTTGAAAGACGAGATTGCATCCGAGCAATCAAGTTCTTTTTTTAAATGCCATCTCGTAGCCGTCGAGTTGGTCTTGTTATCATGTCATCTTCATGCATGAATGAAAGGGCAGCACTTTAAAATTGTATATCTTGTTTTTAAAGCAAACTTTTTTTTTTATCTTTGTATTCCCTAATATGCCCGAGAACTTGTCCTTGTCTTTTGCGACATTGTTTTTAATCCAACACTCCAACATGTATTTAAATTAACCATAGACAGATTTTTTTCACTCATCAACTATCCGGCATTTTTGTATATACTTTTATATATACTGACCATTTCATACAATTCATGCAGATTGTTATTTAACGCTGATCTAATGCCTTGCAAACAGGGCCAGCAGTGACACGATAAGCTAGAAAAGACTGCATTTGCAAGGTAAAATAATCCTATAGACCATAACTAGTACAAGAAATAATTGAAGCATTTTGACACCATAGCTGTTTTTGCACTGCAGGGAATGGAACGGTTTCAGCCCTGTTGTGTTTGCATATACACTGTGGGCACCATTGAACAGGTACCAAACGTCATTATTTTTTAAATAAAACGATGGTTTTGATGTAACGGCCGAAACCTTTTCCTCAGAGATGCAGCAGAAAACTTTCTCTTTCCTCGTTGACCGATCTAGCTCATTCTGTACTCGTTCATCAGCGAGTAAGCGGAGGAAAAAATTCACCTCATCATTGGACCAGGTGATTGCACTATATTGAGACGAATCCATTGCTAATTAAAACTAATAATAAAAATATTGAAAGGAGCACTCTTTACAAAATACGGTTTAGTCAGAGCCAGCTATCAACGGAAAATCAACGTCTGACTCCATAACAACCAGCGGCCAATCAGCTGCTGGTTCTAAGCAGAACCGCTTGGCCGGCCCAATTGGAACCACAGTTCTTGTGGTTCCAAGGGGCCGGGAGAAACCGGTCACAAGTTATAATGCAAATACGGTCGGAACCGTTCCGTACCATTCCTTACAGTGCGAAAATGCTTTATGTGTTTTGGTTTCCTTAAAATGTGTTATTATGGTATGTTCTACAAAATTATCAGAATTGATTAAAAACATTTTATCTCATTCCAAACCGCTTCTAGGCATCTATATATTTATTTATTTTACACTGGATTAAATCAAAGCAGAGATTCTGACAATTAAAACTGTTAAAACTATGACAACCTTTTTTAAACATTAATGACTTGTCTACAGTGGCTTTATGAGTGCCATTTCCTGTAATGCATTCTGTAAATATTGAGCAATGTTTACAGACAGTTTTGTGTGCAAACAGTTTTCTCATTTACATCTCACATGTTTACATAGTCCCTGTGACATTAATCAAGAGCAGCTCATTTTCTGCAGCCACCCACAAACGCATTGTAATTAATTTCAGAATCTAAGTCTGCTGTCTCTCGTCAAACATTTTGCTTTGCAAAAAAAGATCTGCAATCCAGTTGATGTTTTTGAGACAAAACAAGTCAGAGGAATTTTATGTCTATTAGACCACTCATCCCCAAGGTAATTTTGAGTTCACGCAGGTAAATAAATAAAAATGATGTTAGTGTTTATTGAAATGTGTGTAAATGTATGCAATTTCTGAATTTATCTACCTGATTCATACTGAAATGCGTTCCAGTCTTGGTGTAAAGTATGTGTTTTTTTTTTACTTGGTTTCATCCCATTTTTCCTCCGAATGCATAAGAAAATGCATAAGAATCAAATCATTTTGTTGGGTGGAAGTTGAAACAAAAAAATCACGAGAAGTTAATTTTTAAATTCTTCTTGTTGGATTTGGAGCACAGATCGGTGTCCTTGGTCATCTGAGTCCATTTCTAATTGTTGCATTTATATTATATATGATTATACCATATTATCAATTTTCACATTGTTTATTTTTTATTATTGTAAGCAACAAATATTATATGTTATCAAACAACAGTATATGCAATTAAACCAAACATATTTCTTTTTTTAAGATAATGGTCCCAGTTAATTAACCAATCTCTAATATGTAACTAGATCACATATTCTTCCATCTAAACATTAAAGCAAGTCTGTCTGATCTATTACCTTTTTAGAGCGGAGAAAATAAAACTCCAGTTCATTTCAGATGGTCTGGAGGATGATACACAACCATTTGTATTCACAGAAACTTAGTATATGTTTGTCTAAGGACAGCACAATTTTCATTTTGAAATTTTGTATTAGCTGTGTCATGCATTTTGCCTCTGCTCCAGGATAGTAATGTAAAAAGTGTTAGGTCAGCATTGTGGAGTCTTTATTTAATACATAGTGAGCAGCACTTTAGGCCTTTATCAGCTGAGGCACACTCAAGTAACTTTGAGCCTGGCTCATCCTACCCTTTTTACACACTTTCTGCTCCAGTTACTTCTGATTTACAAATTGCACACTTTGTTTAGCAACCCACCACCCCCATATTCTGATGCAAAGCAGCTTTTCACAATCAAAGTCCTGCAGAGAAACATTCGTAATTTAGCTTTTTATGGTCTCTGTCTCCCTTGATGATGAGTCACATGTGCTGCGTATTCTGATCGATCACCACAGAGACAAATGTTATGCCAGAGGTCTCCAAATGAAGTATTGACAGAAGCATGCACACATTTTCTCTTTGAATGCCAGATATGCTGTTTGTTCATACAAGACGGATAAATAGACCTGAATATCTCCTTGCCATTTTTCTATTTGTTAGCAAGTCAAAGAGATCTTATTGTAAATAAAAGAAACAAAATAACAGATCAAAATGTTGATCTATAAAAAGCTAACATGGAGATGCAGCCTCACCATCCCTCCACCGTCTACAGTGCTGTTTAAATGCCGAATATTTAAACATTCATACCGAGTTTTGCATGAGGATTGAATCTCTGCCCATGAACAGCTGAAAAGAGTATTTTTACTAGCACTTTATAAAAGGACACATAACTTAGTTTTCTGTAATATTTAACATTTAATCAGATTAAACCTTCCATGTTTAGGTCAGTTAGAAGTATCAAAATTATTCCCATTTGCTAAATGCTTGAATATTCTGAAGTTCAGAATTTTTCCATACACTAAGCAAGGGAAATGTAAAATTATTTATATATATATATATATATATATATATATATATATATTTAGTGTTTTTGAGTGGTTTTGGAATGGCCATCATAAATCACTGATCTCAGGAAGTGAGCATAGATGAAAAGGTGTGCGTGAAAGAGTCAACCTACAAATGTGACACAATTATGGCATTTTTTTTTGTTCGATCTCTCTTATGAACGGCAATAAATATTATATTACAATATTACAACAAATTCATTTTCTCATACTACGTTTGACTCTGACTTGATGCATTGTATCTCTCAATTGTTTTAGTAATCTTTTATAATCGTGTTTGCTTTATTGAATAGAAAGAATGCAGTTATTAGATTTATTTTTGGTAATTCCAAAAGAAAGTGGATTACCCTGTTTATGGGCACTGACATACAAGTAAGCCCATAAACAGGGTAATCAAAAAGGAAAAGAAAAGGCACTACAGTAGTATATTTTTGCTTTTGCATGGTTCTTCCAGTTATTCTTTTGTCCATAGTAAATTATATGACATTTCTTATGGTTAAAATAGCTGTACAAAAACTATAGCACTGAATATTAGTTGGGAACACTTGGTTCGTGGGACAAAATTACCTATAAAGGATAGATATGTTTTCCAGACAGTAAATAAAGAGAGAATTTTCTCACCATTTAGAAAATTTGAAAAGCTCTTGTCACTGCTGCCACTTAAATACTTCTACTTCATTTTACTCAGTTAAGGATCGCTCCAAAGCAGAAAAGACTATTCACCCATATCCACGGTCTGCTCAGTCAGCGTAGTTGGTATAAACCAAATAGATAGAAAAAAAATGCGGCTTTATTGGAAATGAAAAGTGTTGAGTTATTGCTATGGCTTAGTTTGATTCAAAATGTTGGATCTATTTATGTGTGGTCTTGTGATAAAACTCTGCCATTGCAGTTATTTACATTCTAATTATGGAAGGATGTATATTCGTGTAATATTGAACTTTGTAGTATTCCAGATACTTCTGTGCTAAACAGAAAAAGTCAGTGAAAGACAGAGCTCTGCCAACAAATGGGATCGTTTGCCGTTTTTCTGATGGTTTTACATCTTTGCAGTCACTGTGTCATTAAATTAGCTATTATATTTTTGAAATGACTTTGAAATAGTTCAGCTTGGATTAAATCTTGTGTGATCTCTCACACTGAGTGAACATGTCTGCCAGCTTGATTTAACCAATGGAGTTAAGTTTACATTTCAAGCACCAGCCCAAATTTAGCATAACACATCTCTTGAGTCTTCTTGGCATTCAGGAATGCTGAGACAGTTGCCTTTTTTTGGAGTTTACTAATTCATCACGGCAATCAACTGTAAAATACACTCGCGTTAAATGCCAGTAAATCCTTTGAGCTTTGCTTTCTTTCATTTTAAAATATTTAGAACATTGCCAACTGATGCATTTTATCATGTCAATGAACTTGTCAGAGTCTGGATGACACACATTGAAGAAGGGTTCTCATTTATTTTTCTGTCATGTTCTGAAAACACTTAGATTTTAGCATTTTAATATATCTAACGTCTCAAAAGGAAACATAAAAAATAACAGTTGCTATCAGTTTAGTAATTTTCACTACTATTTGAAATGAGTTGTCAAATGACATAGTTTTTCCCCCTCTTTTATTATCTCCATTTCAGGCATTATGCCACTCAGGAGTTTATCCTGAGCACCAGCCAACTGCTTCGTCTTCATATCTTATTTTCTTCTAAATTTCAAAGTAATCACCTTAGAAAATGCTAAAAGTCCAAGAACTCGCTTTCATCTTTAGGCTCCTTTATAATTATTCCGAAAGCCATGATAAAGTGCTGCATTTAAAGGCCTCCATCTCAACTGGGAATTTATTTGGTCAGGGTAAACCCTTCACCACACTTATATATGTGGCCTTATGCAAAATTTTATTCTTGCAGACCGAAGTTAGATTATAGTTCCACTCTAGCAGTCTATAGATGATCTACATGCAGTTTCTTTAGAGCTGCTATTTAAAATTCATTAATGTCAATTGATATATTTTAAGAAACCAACATGTAGCCATTTTTGCTGCACCAAAGAACATTCCTGATCACACCAGGGTCCTGTTTAGGGTATAACAACTATTTCTTTATCTCACTAAAATAATGAAGCAGAAAAGTTTAAATAAGGCTCATCAAGGAAAATGATCAGGCGTGGATTAGAATAACACCACTCTAGTAGTCTCAATTAAGAGCTGGATGTTCTAATCTTGTTTGATGAAACCATGATGTTGCCATGCTGACACATACACTCAAGTGGAAAATCACTAAAATATAAACTTTCATAGATGGCTGGCTCCAAGGGGTGCGTTCCTAATTGCTGTCAGTTCTGTAAGACAGAAACTGTGGGTAATATACAGTAAGCTGCTAAAAACAGTTTACCACAGCTGTGTATTGTAGTTACCCAGTATCATTTACTGTGAAATAGTGAATTATCTGAATGTTTCTTTTATGGTTTTCTTTTCATGCAAGCAAGTTCATTGTCTAATACACTGCAAAAAAAAAGTGAATGAAAATACACACTGTAGCCACTTTATTTATTTAGTTATCTTTTCCAGTGTTTGGAACCTTATTTCTTTCAGGACTGTGCTAATTCTTTATGGAAAGATTAAATAGTGTGGAAAAAAATAATTTCTCACATAATTACTCTTCCAGAATTTGTCAGGCCAAGAATAATTCATACATTTTATGTGTTCAACATCAAAATTTTAACTCTACAATTTGAATGAAAAATGAAATAACAAAAGTATTTGACCATGATCCATTTGTAAAATCTGCTGTTGAATTCTATTGAGCTTGTTCAAATCGGAGACGCAGTATCATTTTCTTAAGTAGCAGGAATGGTACTTCCTCTGTTATTATAGTTAATCTGCTTCAAGATTCAACAAATTGGGCAATCAGGGACAGTATTCTGAATATCTTTGTTCTAACTGGGGCTGTAGGGATGCACTAACCTCACAATACAATACAATACACAATATTCTGCTCATAATACAATATATGTCACGATATTCAGCAAACAATACAATTTGATAAACTTCTAAGATTTTCTGAAATATTTTAGAGGGACAGAGTGATTTTGGTGACATTTTGTGGCTGTTCCATAGACTATGATTGAGTTAATTGAACTGATGGCATAATACTGGTATAATAAATGTTTTTGTTATGCATTTGCTTTGTTTAAATGTTAATTGTGTGGCTTTGTGTATTTGGTTATGAAGAAAAGGAACTTTTTTGTCTTATTCATTTATATTAGATAATGTAATTTATCTTTTTCATTTCATTAAATAATTGTAACTGGTTGTTTCATTACATGTCATTTTTAATGTACATGTGCAACTGGGTAAGAAATGTCATGTGTGATAATCGACATTTAATTCATGTGGATTTGACATAAAACTCAAAGTAGGATTTAATGTATCGATACTCACTGAGGAAAAAAAAAATCGATACTTTCTGACAAAAAAAAGAAATCAATAAATAGCATAGAATCGATAAAATTACACAGCCCTAGTTCTAACAAGTGTTTGTGCTACTTTTACTTTTCTAATGCCTTAAATTATTTTTCTGTTTTGGCAAATTATTCTTTGATTTGCCAAATCAGATAATTTGGCAAATCAAATTATCATGAAAATCCCAACTGATCAGCATTTTCTGTAATACCAAAAATCATGATTTGGTCAGATGTCATCCTCATTACATTTTTATACCTATATCCATTGTGTTATTCCTGTCTGATATGTTGATTTGCTATTTGTGTAAACAAGTAAATGAAAAGGTTAACCTAATAAAATTGCTTTCAAGTGTAATCAGAATTTGAATAAGTGTTTTAGACTTTTGCACGTGTGAATGATGTTGCACATTTGAAACATTTTCACATTGTTCATTTGAACCTCCTTTATGTTATTTAGCATTCATTTAGGAAAACAAAAAACTTAACTGAGCAGCAAAACTGTTTTTTTAAATTTGCATATTACCATAAATTAGTTTTTATTAATTTGTTGTTTTTTCCCCTTCATGAGCCATGTTTGACTCTATGAAGGACAGATTTTATTCCTTCACTTAGTACAATTAAATTAAAAATTCTACCTGGCAACATCTATATGGATGCCTCATATTTAGTAAAGTTGACATTCCAGATCAGATATTCAAAATGTCATTCTATTTACTTGTTCAACTACACCATTCAATGAGAACATATAAGGCAGGACCAGTAAAAATGTATTGCATTAGATCAGTGGTTCTTAACCTTTTTTGAGGTACCGAACCCATCACATTCATATGCGGATTCACTGAACTCTTCTTTCGTGATAAATAAAATTATTTTCTTCCAAATTCAAGACATAGGGGTGACCCAACTGGAGACTAGATGTTTCACCCCAAGATCCCCAAGTCTTCTTAAAAGGTAGAGTCTCTGAGAACAGTTCTTCAAAATATAGTCAGTGTTTTCAGCAAAGTTGAGTTGACTGTCCAAGAACATTTGGCCATTGAGAAAAACTGAAACCACTTTAAGGTCTTGTTTAGATCATATAATAGGCTCTAAATTCTTAAGATAATGAAAAAATAATAATAAGACTTTGGGGTATTCTGATTTAGTAATGTAATTATATTAGTTGTGTTACCACCCCCATGCCACAAGAGGCAGTAGCAAGCCCGAAAAGATGAGACTAAGGAGCAGATTTAGAAGTGCACAGAAAGCTACAGAATTTGGTAAAAACTGTGAGTTTTGCTGAAGTACTTAAAAACACAAGTTCAAATCCCCGATTAGAATGGAGCTCCTTCAATCAGTGCTCTTCCACAGCACTGATTGCCTAAGCAATGTAATGTGATCCCCTGATTGGCTAAGCAACATAAGGTGATCGTCTGCAGCAAGTGATGGCAAAGCAGGGCGTCATCACAACTTTACACAAGTGTGTCTTTACGTCCACGGCAGAGGCTCCGCCGAACCCCTGAAACCGACTCATCCAACCCCTGGGGTTTGATCGAACCCAGGTGAAGAACCACTGGTTTCTTTATGTGGCTTTCAGAAGTAGTTAAGTTTTCACTCAAGTCCTTTTTTTCCTCACTATCAAGTAGTTGGTGCAAAATATACAACTCAAACAAACTACTGATAAATTGAATCTAGAATAGTGATCGGAAGATAAACTGAATCATGCTATGATGTTCTAATTGCATGCTTTGATGACAGCAGTCTCTTGCAAACATATCTATGGTGACATTTTTAAAGAGAAAAAAGCATCTGATTGGACCATCAGTCGGACTTTATTTCATATGCAATCCCTCTCTGCTTTTCTTTGCAACAAATGCATTTTGAAAATGTCCCAAAGTGCAACTCAATGACTGTAATGTTTTGCTTACAAAACCTACCTCCACTAAATCCAATGTCTTAAATAAAAGTATCAAATAACCCTGCCTTTGCATCAGATCTACTCAACAGCAATATATAGTGAAAGAATGGACAATATAAAGATAGGGATAAACAAGTATTAAGTAAATTATTATAAAGGCAGAAAAAGCACTAGCAATTCAACATAAAAAGTTTGGATCTCATCTTATTTTACTTAGAACCTAAATGGCTGAAGGACAAATAATACAGAATCCTAACCTTCCACAATTATTTTAGATTTTAGAAATTTGAGTCTCTGAAATGGACTAAACGACTTGACATTTTGCTTGGATTTGCCCCTAAAACTGCAAGACAACTTAGACTTGAAAAATTGACTTGAGATCGTCCCTGGATGTTTGTTCACTAATGTTCTCAAACAAGCCTCTGAGGTCGTCACAGCTGCTTTTATACTGTGATTAAATTGCACACAGGTGTGCTTGCAGATAAAGTGGCATCTTAAGGCAAATGAATGCACTGGATTCTGTTTAAGTCACAAGTTACTGTATGAACCAGCTGAAAAAGGCTGAATTAGACTGTAATTTCCTATACCTTTTGCTGTTTTTTAACACAAAGGTTAATGTTCCACTCAAGTCACTGCATTGAAAAGTGACATTAAAGACTTCTACATTGTAAGTTATTTTTCCTTCCAATCTCCCAGAAATGACAAAAGAGCCTCAGGTATTTTTAATCCTATGCTTAGTTCACAAGCATTCTTGTACTAACAGATATGTGGACAGGCATACATTACTACTCCAGAAAGGTGAGACATTTAAAAGCTTTTTTTTTTCCCCCTCTGGTTTTTGCACTGCTTAGCTGTGTCTCAGACCACAGAATGCATTTCAAATTGACATGTTTCGATATCATTAGCACACTGCAGAGACAAACCTTGAAATGCTTTGTCATGTAAAATCTTTGCACCTTACTCAAAAGATTCCCAATCGCACAATTACTGACCTCCTCAAACAGATTACCTCCTTATGTTTATTTTTTTTTTTCTACAAGCACGTTTGTTAGGGCTTTACGGAAGCATTGTGTACTGTACTCATATATATATATCCCTGAGGCCTGTCTGTGTGGAAACAGCTTTTTTCATGCATGTTGACAGCATATGCTTGGAGCAGACTTGAAGAAATGCATTGAACACAAGAAACAGAACTAATGAGAAGAGATTTGCGTAAACAGGACAAATTCTACTCTCCTGAACCAAGTTCTCCTTTTTGTCTTCTTTTTGTGCTTTGCTTCATTAGCCAGTTTTGCTTCTTCACACTGCTGTAACATCTCAAAGCCCTCACTGGGTGACTAAAACCTTCTTGAGACATATGTTACATTATGTTGCTTCCCAGATAGGAACAAGGTCTCACTTGCACTGATACCATTCCCTTTTGTCCAGTTTTCCTGTGGCTTCTCTTTTTTTGGTCACAAGCAAGTAAACACGCATGCCTTAACATGCTCGGATTGTTGTTTTGTTGCTCAGTTTCTGTACTCTAATTGGGAACCATTGTGCTTGGTGTATCTAAATACCAACGTCTTTACTGATGAACTGTGCTTACAAATGCTTTTCCCTACGCTGCACCTCTGCACGCAGCAAGTATAAAAACTTGCTGGGAATTACACTGAGAAGAACTCACTATCTTACAAAATGCTTTGAGCAGCACTACTTGGCAGAGTTGTGTCTTAAGCTTGTCATTAGAGCAGCTGATGGCTCGTCTCAAGAAGAATGTGCCCAGGAGGAAAAGGACAGAGATCAAATGAGTGGCTAGTCTCTCAAGTCATATCTGATTAGTTGCTGTGTCCAGACACCTCACGCTGTGGGGTGCTCTGGTTTGGTTCTCACTTTCTTGTCCATTTGAGCATCCTCAGTGAAGTAAAGCAAGGCATTCTTGCTGGAGGACCTTTTTGTTGTTAAAGAGAAAAAGATGTATTTGAAGAAACAAAGGATTGATGCGGGTAATTTTCTGACCGATCCTGTGTGCGCACAGAGACATGAACGTACTCATTCTTATCAGCAGATTTGAAAATAGATTCTCGTTTGCATTTAATTATAGTTACAATTTTAAAATCATTTGTGAACTTGGTCACTTCTGTAATTTGTATCTTGAATATGTAAGAACCCAACAAAAATGTAATGGATAAACTGATTTTAAAAAAAAGAAGAAAAGTGCAAATTATGTGATAAAGTCAAAACAGACAAAAACAAATGTGCTTTTAACTCTAAAAATCACAAACAGAACAGATACTGCTAAATGTTGAAAAGTAGAAGTGGGACATCAGCTCTGTAATCTCAAAGTAAAGGCCTTGGTTGTGAACAGCATGATTAGATTATAAAAGAGTTGTGGAAAAAAAAAGAACACAACAGGTTACAAAAGGCCACTATCATGAGTGGAAGACATATAATTTAAAAGACGAAATTTGTATCAGTAGTAATACAGACATCTGATTCAGTCTGAGAAAGGGAATTAACAAAGCAGCTATTCAGGTCCATCCTTTTCTTGCTACCGTTGGATGATTTGCTTAGACCAGTAGATACATTTTAGAGGATCAGTGGCAGAACAGGTGTACCATACATGGAAGCTACAGGAGTCCTGTGTTCGATTTCCAAAGCTATTCTTTATATCTACTAATGTCTAAAGGTCACTAATGCCAAATAACCATTTTCTTTTATTCTTTGTTATTTTCTTAGTGTCTTGTCTTTGATTTCCTTCAAAGCACTTATAGAAGGATATCCTTGTATATGGATGTTGCAGTTAACTTACTTTGGGGCATTTTCTAAGAGAAGACATACTATCCAACTATAGAAAATTATAGTGACTCCTAAATATTCCTTCTCTTCACGAATATGTGCGTGTGTGTGTGTGCATACATGTGTGTGCTCACGTGTTTGAAGATTTTAATGTAAGCAGGCTGGCTTATAAAGCAAACTGAGGAGACATTGGGATATGCAGGGGAGAATTAGTAGCAATGATGCAATACAAATTTTATGCCATGTTTTTTAAGGTATATCTCAGTAAATCAACAATTAAAAAAAACATTAAAATTACATTTTTCACCTATAAAGTTAAATATTGTGCCCATTTTGCAACCACAGTTTTTCCTTTAAATCAATGTTTCTGTCGATCTGCTTGTGTGCAGCATTCTGTCAACAGCCAGCTTCTTTAACAGTGACATTTTACAGCTCTCCTTTCTTGTGGAGGATGTCACAATGGCTGTCTGCTGAACATAACATGGGCATAAAGCAACTTATATTAACAATTTGTCCTTTTTACTATGTATTTCTCTAATTTTCAAAGACATTTTGGGGATTTCTTTGCTTATGTTAGAAATGGTTAATTTAAAACAACAAAAAAAATCTAGATTCTTTCAACTGAAATGCTGAATCAAATAATCTTTCCAAGATTAAAAAAATTATTGGGATATGTATATCACTCTCTTGCCTTAAACCATTTTCCTGTTGATACAAGAGGAAACCATTTTTAAACTGTGTAAATATAGGAATATAATACAAATAGTATTGAGTCAAAAGGAATTGCTTACTTGTTTGACTACTTAACTTTGCGTCAAAACATTTGTCTGGTTTATGTTGCACAGGAGTGAAACCTTGACTATCAAACTGAATTGTGCAAGCAGCCAGAAAACCAGGTGAGACTTTTTTTTCCTGCCTCATTTTTTGAGGGTCAGTTATCTCACCCCAGAAGTATTTCTGCTGTTTGACACCACACCAGGGAAATGCGGAACCAATGTGCTGCACCGGAAAATTAACTGTTATCACTTTGGAAACCGTTTCATGACAACAGTGCTGGTGTCAACATTCCCACAGGACAGTCATTTTATATTATAATTATTACTGCTAATATTACTTTTTATGAGCGATCATATTTTATTCAAATGCCTTGAGGCAAATTTATCTCAGGCTTGCAAGAGTCTGTGTATGCTGGTATAAATACTAGACTTTGTGTTGGGCTATATATTGATGTAACACAGATTAATTAACACAAACAACTTAAGCAAATTATTTGCATGCTGTCTACACACAATATCCTGCTGATGGACACATTATGTTTTATTTCCCATATTTCTCTCCCAATTGTTCAGATTTCTTCTACTCATGCTATTGTGAAGTACCATGGGTAGATACAAATATTTGTAGAAAATGTTAGTATTTTCTACAAATATTTCCTAATATTTGTATAAAATATTATTGCAGTTTTCTGACCGATTACTGATCTTTTAAACAGCTTAATCAGCCTATTCCGATTTGGCAAATGTGACATTTGTCAGACTGTACAGCTCTGAGGTTTTCAAGAATTTTCTTTCAACGTCAGTATATTTGTATTATTAGAGAAGAAGCACATCAGCCGGGATATTTGACAATTTTAGGGTTTTCACAGGATTAATTTACATCAGTTTAGTAAATTAAAGATACCTTTATTTATGTGCATTGACACTCATGATTTTGTGTTGAATGAGAAATTAATTAAAGATATTGTACTCTTACCTCTCCCAAGTCTTTTTCTGTGGCGCAGTCATGTAAAGACAAAATGATAGGCAAGTGGAACAGAAGGTTAGCACTAAAGAGAATATAATTTTTTTTTAAAGGGAGGCTTTTAGTATTTTTTTTTTTTGTTCTTCATTTCTTAACTTGAAAGAAAAGAAAAAGTCACCCTGGAAACAAGCATTAGGAGTAAATAATTTGAAAGAGTGTCTGCTCTGGCCGTTTAAATCCAAGCATGTCTTATTAAAAATGAAGAAAAGGGTCCATGCCACATTAAGGATTAGCTTTTTTTATTTGAGCATGAAATGAGCCCTATGCTGTTCATTGTAAAGACAAATGAATGTTTTATTCCCACATCAGACCCACGCTCCATGGATTTCAACAAAACGTAGGATCATTTGTTTTACACAAATGATCACATTCCCATAACATGTCTAACACTTTATTATCAAAATCCATAAAAAAAAATCTAAATGAAATTTGTTCAATGCAGAACCATACAGGGATGCAGTGACATCAGCTATTTGAATTTTTTATTAGAAATAAAATGAGCCACCTATCATGCACTGTGTGTGTGCGTGTGTGTGTGTGCTTAATATGGTATGTGTTAAATATACACTTTAATGTTGTTTTTTTATATGCATTTCTATTTAATAAAACTCAACCTATACTTGCTGCAGGAATCAGGATGATAAAAGTTACTGACCTCATAAAACAGCCTGGGAGAACCTGGTTAGAAAGATTTGGCACAGTCCTCAGCTGCATGCCATCACTAGAGCTGCTCATGAGCAATGAGAAGTCCAGTAATTATTATGTGATACACACCTGCGACTCAGTCTAAGTGAGTAAGACAGTGTTAGACGGGGTAGCCAGCAACACACAAGCATAGATTCAACTCACATCTTCAGCAGTCAAATTGCATGCTTCCATGCAGCCTACATTTCAATCTTAAAAAGATGGACTTTGACGCTGTAGATTCTGAGAGCTAAGAGCAGTCATCCTCATTGGTTGGAATTATGTCATTTGCATATTGAGCAACAAGAATGTGCAGCAACAGACACATTTGCTTGGGGTAATTTGAGCTTGGAGTAGTCTTAAGTGTTTATATAAATCTATTCATTTTAGACAACTTTTTCTGCAATGCCTTCATTAACAGTGTAATATTTTTTTATTTTACCAAGATTAATTTGTTTTTTGACTTGTAACTTTGTCATACTACTGCCAAAAGCACAAAAAAATGCTGGTGGTTTTTGTGCAGTTATTTTTCTATTCTCAGAAAAGAAATATGCAAAATATGTTTCTATATTGGGACCTCATAAAGTGTCCTATGTCAGTACCAGATAACGAGATGTTATTTCACATTCAGCATACCAAATTATGTAGACGGAACCAGAAAATCTGTTTTTGGGATTTAGGGAGGTGGTAATACAGAGGAGATACAAAAATTGTACCATAGAGATTCTGGGTATTGTACAGTCTGACTTTTTTTTTCTAATTTGTTGAATAGTTAGGTCTCACCTTAGTATCAACCCAGGCCAGTTGGGCATATCAACAAAATAATAATTATAAAAAAACAGTTAATAAATATTCTTGAGACACTCTTGTTTTGACTCATTTGTTAATGAGTTTGAAAGGAATGTTTGCTCAAGTTGTGGATTGGATCTGATTTTACCCCATCGCTAATCTATGGCTGTGATATAATATGCCAGCATAATCGTGACGTAAGCTGTGCTATCTGGTTAACCAGATATTGCATGCACTTCAAGCAACCATCCACCACTACGTAGAGTGGTGGGTAGTTATCTGGATATCTTTTCCAACGGTAAAATGCCTTAAACATTCCTGTCTCTAAATTGTATTGCTCAATATTTCAAAGCTTGGCCAATTCCAACTGAAAGGCTTTGCTTTTTCCTGTGCTCTTACATTGCTATTGTTTTTCGGCACCTTTGTATTAATTGTTTAGGTTTGATACATGAGTTTAAAATGTAGAATATTTACACAAACGTTTATAATTTCTGTTTTTTTCAAATTGTTTCGAAATACCTTGTTTTGCATATATTAGCTTTAGAATAAGCAGTATAATGTAGAACCCTTGTCTCTTACAAGTGTGAACTGGTGTGATCTCAAAACCTAGTAGGTCAGCCCACAGACAGCCTGTCTCCCAAGAAATGACAGCCATAATAACTGTCTTTGTAAGGCTGCATCTTAGATGCTTTTAGATAACATGCTTGCATGACACTTAACTGTCTGAATTTCAGCCTGCCAGTGCATGACCCTCAACCTGCAACCTTCTGGGTGCAGCTGAGTGCAGATGGTCTATTCCTGTTAGTGCCACAGTTTTCATGAAGCTCGGCTTTAATCCCTGTATGTAATCTGTCAGATCGGGCAACAGCCAATCACATGCTGTTTGTGCTCGGAAATGTTGGAGTCAAAATGCCTGACAGCAGAGCGATGCTGATAACACTGCTGAAAATATCTGTTATGATGGTGCTGACATTCTTTTCTTGTGTGGGCACACAAACAATGCCCTTAATTGAAAACTTGTAAATTGAAAACTACAGACATACAAGACATCTCCTGGTTAAAGAATGTGTATTCTACTGTTTACACTGAGTATACTGGGGAAAATGCCATGCTGTACATCTGAAATAAGCAAAACAGACATTCAACATCACAGTTTAGTTTTTTAAATGTTTTTTTTTTTCCATTAACTACCTAATTCAGCTGCAACAAGAAACTGAATGTTTTAGATGACCTGGTGAGGTTGTGTTTTTGCTATATCTGTTAATCAAAAAAATAATTATAATTTTATGTTCCAGCTACTCCTTAAATTGGTATTGATATCATGGCGTTTAAAATGTTATCTTCCCCCAAATGCATTTTACACCAATAACATTTTACCAATAGAAACCCTTGCTTCCATAAGTAGGTCAAAAATGGAACGCCCTAATTTTTCCTTGAAATTTCATTGGAATATATTTCAAAGTAATTCATTTGGTCCTGATCACCTGTGACTTAAAGCGATGTATTTGCATCGAGGCAGAGCTGCCTGGGGTAGTAAGTGGGCGCACTGTATCTAACCTTACTCAAAATTTAAAGCAAATCAGTTTTTTTTTATATGCTTAGTTTGTAATGTTCACATATGCACAAATGTGGTCAACATGATAATTAGGTGCAGCTGCCCAAGATGAGCTTGCACCCAATGTGCATATACCAGCTCATCAGTGTTTGGGAAAAAGATGTCAGACTAAACTTTGTGCAACTTTTGGGACCTCGGGGGCAGAAGATCAGCGCTTTGCTCAAGACATTAGAGATAATATTCTGTTTCCTTTTCTTTTTATTTTGCACACTAGACTTCTATCTAAGCTGAATTTTGTCAGTGTTTGCTGTGGATAAAGCTAATAAAGCCTGTAACTTGCTGTGAAGCCCCGTCTCATGCGTCCCTGTGATGTCTCAGCAACTAGTCAAAGTTTTAACATGTTGATCTTGACTTTAAAAACTACGTAGTCGTGGAACCTCTAATTTGTACTGTGAGAAAGACTTAGTGAAATATTAGCACTAGGTAGCTAACTAATTTATCCATCCATCCATTTTCTTTACACCCTTGTCCCTTAGTGGGGTCAGGAGGGTCCGTGGTGTCTTTCTTCAGCCAACATTCAGGCGAGAGGAGGGGTCACACTGGACAGGTCACCAGTCTGTCGCAGGGCGACACAGAGACACACAGGACAAACAACCATGAACACACTCACACCTAGGGACAATTTGGAGAGGCCAATTAACATGGGAGTCATGGTTTTGGACTGTGGGAGGAAACCGGAGTAGCCAGAGAAAACCCACACATGCACAGGGAGAACATGCAAACTCCATGCAGAAAGACCGGGGCCGGCAATCGAACCCAGAACCTTCTTGCTGCAAGGCAACAGCTGTACCAACGTGCCGTTGTGCAGCTGCTAACTAATTTAGATAATTGTATTAAGTTCAATTAGGCATATTTATATAGTTTCACAACATGCCATCTCAAGACACTTAAAAAAAATACATTTCAATCCAATCATATATACATTACAATCAATCCTAGTTTTCAGCAATGCATCAATAGTTCACTACTTTATTCAAATTGGTTAAAATGTTTTCTAGGGGATACGGTGACTCATCAAGTAGGAGTTTGTCCTGGCTGCTAGCGCTAAACCCTGCTTCGTCTGTCTTTGATGTGTCCTTGGCAAGACACTTCCCCCTCCTTGCTTGTATTTAACTAAAGTCAATGAAAACGTGACATTTAGAATTATAATATTACATCAGACATATAAAAATATTTGTTATTACAGTATTATTGTAACTTTTATGAAAAGTATGTTTGCTACCTTCTTAAAGGTTGTCAATTTTCAACATGAGAAATGAGCCTCTTCTAAATGCATATTGCAATTTACTGAATATGTATTATAAACAATCATCTTTAATTAAAATGACCAAAATAGCAAAAAAAACTTTTTAATTCTAATACAGGTAATTTTTGTCCTTCTTATGGAAGAGCGTAGGATCCCGTCACTCATGCATCCAACCCCCAATTTACACTGCTTGTGTCTCCGCTCCACGGAACGGATTCCACAGCAATTGCACACCCATTATAGCCAATGAGAGCATTTACACTGCCTCCAAGGCGCATTTTGTCGCACTGCCATCTGGCATCATTAGAGCAGAGTCTATTTTTGCCGGACGCCAAAGCAAACGCGGACTCAATCTACAAAGATCACACCACACCTACCACACCACACCAATCTAAAAAGACTGAAAACTATTAAGTCATTTTTTGTGCTGACATCATGGTAGGAGTGTTGGGTAAGGTAGACTAATGGATGAAGAAAAAAATATTTTTGGAAGTTGACAACTACAGCATTTTACATGACACCGTTAATCTTTTTCATCACTGGTTTTATCTTGTGATCTTGAATTTCCCAAGCATTCTTCTCTGAGGACCTCTAGATTTTGCAGCGGTTCATTTTTTATAAACATTTTAGCCAGCATTTGCTACATTGCAACATTCATTTATCTCCATACAAATATATACTGATAAATGTATATTGATATAAACAAATTAACTGTAAACAGCACTATCGTAATGGAGTGAAACTTTAATTTAGGTATTTTTCAGCACCAAAAATTTGTAGGTTATCATAACTGTTTTGGTACCAATCTGTATGCTGAATACTCTGAGTTCCTATAAAACATGCGAGTTTAGCAAAATTCCATGGTCACCGTTGCAAAATTACTATAAATCCTAAGTTGCAGACCTAATTAAGTAATGTTGGCACCTTTTTTTCTTTAAACGGATTGCTAAATATGCCTCTACTGTATATTTATGTATTTAAATAAACATGGCATTGCATGATGAGCTAGACAAAGAATCAAAGGTATTGTACATGTTTGCATCATCAGTTATGGCCTAGCCTGAATTAGCTGTGCATCAACACAAACAGCAGTGTGAGAAAGATAGTGGAAGGGAACCTGTCATTCGAAGCATGAAATCCCTTTAACCATGTCCTCTGTCACTCAGCAGTCGGTAGGGAAGCACAACGTGCAGAGCTGTAAACTCTCAGGTTAAGAGCCAGGACCACCAGTGTTGCATGGTGAATCTGCTTTCATAAATGTAGCAAACATTTGTGGACCATCTCAGTTGGCAGACATACCATATCTATACCTAAGCATCCCTCCTACTTACATTTGACGACTGTAAGTGCTGCAGACTAATAAACCTAATACACGGTGCACTCTTATCCCATTGCATATTACATTGGTTAGTTTATTACAGTTCCTTTACATATACTGCCTTGCCCCTAGTATATTTTGCTTTGTACTCTATAAAAGCAGTAGGAGGAAATTTCAGCTCTTATACTTCACACAGGCATTGCACATTATCCCTGTACTTTAGCACTCTTGTCTCTCATACGCTAGATATTTCTCCTACTCCTACTGTGCAGTGCTATTCTATGCCTTTTGTGAAATTAGCTTAAAGACATAAAGATTTCTAAATATGAAAAGGCACTTTGCCTTTCACCAAATGCCCTTTGTCTTTTTGTATGATGTTGTAGTATAAGGATGTTATTTTTCTCATTATTGTGATTTGTTACCATCTGGATGATGACATCTAAAAGTTTTTTTACTCTTTCAACTCATTCAATTAACTGTGAAATTTCATTTAGTCACCCCACTCCCTCGCTAATATAATAGACACTTTTCTGTTAAAAAATGTATATTGCATTTCTTCTCTATGTAAGTTGGAGAAACATTTCATTAGATTTTTGGTATTTTGAGCACTATAGCTTTTCAAAGGATCTACTTTATATGCATACAATTATAATTGAATCTCTATAAAATAAAGAAAAAACAGAATCAACACTAGGATGTTTTTTACTTGGATTTTCCAAATAAATAAGTGGCACTAACCAAAGATATTATGGAACTTGCTGAATTTGTTGTTGTATGTTGTTACTGCATGGTTAAGTCTTTAAATGAGTTCTGAAGTAGAATAAAAGTCTAGATTTATGATTAAAAAGTAATTCTAATAACACACATTGTTAATAAGGCATCATGTGAAGGACATTGTTGTCTTAGTTATTTGATCAATGATCAATGATATGCCAGACCAAAAAAAAAAAAAAAAAATAGAAAGCTGTGTAAAAAAGAGCATGGAATTTTTAATTGTTGATTTTATGTAATATAGAGAATGAAAACATATACATGCCAAACTGGCCTTATGTGTAAAAGTAACTTTTCTAATTGCCTCAATGAAGATCACTGCTGATGATTCAACAGTTTGAAAAAAATGGCCATCATCCAAACACCACTGCTAACCAAAAAACCTTAATCTCCTGTCTCACATCACCCCAAAAATATTGTCACAGTTTAAACAAAGATTTTGAGAAAACAAGTCAGAATCAATGCAAAAGTATACAAAAGTCTTTATCGCCATGGAAATTACCATGATAAAAGCAGTTCATACTTGTAGTGCTTCCAAAAAACATAAGATTAAACTTCCACAACGTTTGATTGATAGTTATTTTAAAACTGAAAGGGCCAAAAATGATTATCCTTCATGACATTTAATGGTCAAAAGAGAGGCTTCTCTGTCTTGCAATTGACAACAGCCTCCCTCTGTAGTTCTTTACTGGAATGGAAAATGTCTCTTGAGGTATACAAGCTACCTCTTCCATGGCAAATTGCTCCTGCTCATCTAGATTGTATGAACATTGACCTTATCACCCACCACACATTGTCAATAGGATTGAGAACTAGACTTCATGGAAGATACTCCAAGACCCATATTTTTGTGTCCTTCCACAGGTTTATGATCAACTAGCAGGTATACATTGGGCCATTATCTTGTTGAAAGATTCAATGGCAGTCTAAAGAATGACTTGCAGCCGATTTCTTTAAGTTGATTATTGTTCTTTCCTTTTCTGAACTTATCTGGCAAATGGTCTATGGTGATTTTGACTCTTACTGATTAAGCAAAGCACTTTACACTGGAGCCACATTCACTCCCTAACGTACAGATACTCAATGTTTAAATGCACAAAGTTTCTTGATGGCATCGAAATATATTCAGATTAAATAATCCAAAATTATTGTCTATATGGGCACAAAATTGATTAATCCCACTAATGGATCAGACTTTATTCAGAATAGAAACACCAGCATTCAGAGGTGCAAAACTTCACCTAAGACACATCATCAAAAAAGAGCGTGTACTTCAGTCTGTGCTGAATGTAAGAACAAACAAATGCAGTTGTGTGACCATTCTGTCTTCTGAGTGCCCAGAATGAACCCATGCAGACTCTAATAACAGCTGAGATGTTACTCACTCACTAATTAAGCTACAGGCCAAGTAACACATGCTTTTGGTCTCCCAGCATTTCAGGATGAGAGACCAACAGGCTGGTTTTGCTTCCCTCAACTAACGTCTAGCCACCGAAGACAGAAATACGTCACACTGACGTTGGGCTCACGTGTGCAGTCAGGTTAATTGGCCACAGTCAGACTGATATGATCATTACAAGTGTTTACATCAGCATAAACCAACCCTCTCATTCGGATTACAATTTCATTCCAATTGAACTGAATCTGATCAGAATATTTTGATTGGTGTGTTTACATAACATATTTTTATTCTGATTGGCCTTTTATTCTGATTACTTGTGTCCATTTAAATGTGCCTACTGATAAACAGATTGGTAAGCACCCTGGGGTTTAGCACCTTGATAGGGGGAGGATTTGTTTTTACTCAGGTTATCCTTGTTTTCAGACACAAACGTATTTTTAGAAATAGCATAAATATTACATTTAATATCTTCTTAACGTCTCTGGAAATTGTGTGAAAAACCATGTTATTTTCTTGGCTTTGTTTAAAACCACGGAGTAGGATTCAGATCAAATCTGTTCCAGCATGCTTGCAGTGTGTAAGCTGCATTTCCTCCACTGGCTGCTGATGCAGCTGCAGCCTATAAATAGGCCTGGCCCAGACAAACAGAGAGAGGAGGGCTTCGTTTAACCCCTGAGTCCCGGTCCTAATCTGACCCCAATAATAGGAGCCATCATTATAATAGCAGTTTTGCTGGATTGCGAGGAAGGTTGCAAGTTACCTGCTGAGAGAACCGGCCATTCTTAAAGACCTGGAGAAGCATGGCATCCTGTTTGGAGTACCTTTAAAGCCACCCCATTGTCAGCTACGTGTCATGGTCCTTTCTTTTGCCTCACGACTATTCCCTTTGCCAACATCCACTCTCTGCCACAAAGCCGACAAGGAAGGGGTGGCTAATTCACTGCCATTCACGCCTGCCTTTTGATATCTCCAGATGGCCAAGCACAGGGGAGGATTGGTGCCTGTATTCCTGTATTCCTCATATGCATTACATGGGTTGAATTCAACAATGCAGTTGTAGCTAAGCTTTGCTTCTCTAACGGTGCTTTTCTGCAATCAAAGAGCTTTCATCTCCCACTTGGACAGCCATTTTGGCACTGTTTTGGTTTCTTTTTTTTTCACTGCCTCTGTTTCTCCTTTCCTGTGTTTTATTTTTCTTACTCGGAGCTTTTTACCGCAACCAGGTTCTCTTGGGGAGACATTCAGTGATGTGCAGATTCTTTCAGATTTATTACACATAGGTCAGTCTTCATTAAGATGTAAAACCATTAAAAGATTAAAGGGGTATAGATGATTAGGAGGTGCTTTGCAGAATAACTGTCTGAGGCTGTCTAAATACATACATGCACACACACAAGGTTATATTTTCTAGATGCTTTAATGTTTATATGTGAGCTGCTTAACAAAATATGCTCCTCAATGTTGCTTTAATGATTACTGGTTATTTTGAGAAGGTTTCTGAAAGGATCACTGTGGTAAACGGAGTAATTGCACAAGTTTGGGTGGCTATCAAACAAAATGTTTCAAATACTTTCTTGGATTTTACATTGTTTATATATATCAAAACTGAAGAGTACTTGCGGGCCCTTTATGTGAACACATCTAAGATTTTTGTATACATATACTTATGAAACCGGACACAAAGGTAGAACTGCACCTGAAATGGCTACACCACGTACAGGGCAGATTTGTGCATTTATGCAGCTTACTCATATTGTAATTAGGTTATATGCATGCACTTAAGGAAAGCTCACCTGAGTGTGTATGTGCATGTGCTTTTAATTTATGTGACTTACAGCTAGACCCAAATGTTTGCCATTTTTGAAGATGAGAGCGAGTTGTATGATGCAGATTCTACAAAAATAAATACATATCTCTGCAAACATCTGGCAGTAAATTTTGAAAAAATGAAGAAAAGAAAATGCTGCCCGGTTAGATTCATATAAATAAAGAGTACAGGGATGTTGCAGAAAGTACAATTCATTCTCTACTCTAATGAGATCTGTTTGCCATTTTTGCAAGTAATTATTCTAATCAAATAAATTATCTTAATTGTGCTTAAAATTATGTCTCCCCATTTTAATTACAGAGTCAAAACCTTAAGACTTTGGAAGTGATGCTTCACACGTAGATGTTAATAAACAGAGCACAAATAATTTAGCTGTGTGAAGAAGATTTATGTGTACCAAACAGCAAAAGTGCACAGAGGAATTGCTGCTCAGTTTAGCGAGGCTTATACAGTAGAATGTGTTTTGGTGCTCATAAGAACTGTATTTTTCAGACTATATGCCACTACCTTTTTCCCACACTTTGAACCATGCGGCTTATTGCCCGGTGGGGCTTTTCTGTGGATTTTTCTTCAACCACCAGGGGGCTCTTTAGGAGGAAGTGAATCAGTGGTAGTCAAAATTGGAAATCAAAGAAGAAAGTAGAACAAGCACATGCCCCCAGCAGGCACGATGGAGAAATGTTTTTTAAGAAACAACACGAAGAAGTTCATATGATGCAGCTTTTAAGTTGAAGTCTATCGATCTGGTGGTGCAGGAGGGAAATGGAGCTGCTGCACGTAAACTCGGCGTGAACGAATCCATGGTTCGGCGTTGGAGAAGGAGGGCTGCGTCAGATTTATTGTGGAAAACCGAGAGCGGCGAAGATAACAGCCGCTTATATCTATGTACATTTCCAGTTAGTTTTTTTTTTTTTTTACTTTGTGGGTGCGGCTTATATGGAGGTGCGCTCTATAGCCCGGGAACTATGGTAGGTGTTTTGTCAAAGTTGCAATCATGCTGGAAACTTTCATTTGTATTCTTCTATAATTGCAAAACATTGATTTAGATTTTAGATTTGTACAGAAAATGTTGAATGTGAACATACAAAACATTTCTCTCTTTATAGTTTGCTATATATGACTGTTTCTGGCCTAAAAGGAGCACAACTTTCACCTCATTTTGTATGCACTTATTTTATACTATTCTGTACATTTTCACCTAGATCTGCTTTCTGAATCCAGCATAGAATAAAAAACAACTAGCAGGGACAAAACAGATGAAGAAATGTCACAAAAATCTGCTTTGTGAGCATTTCCCCATGATAATTCACTGTGGTTTTGACAAGATTTAAATTTACAGTTTAAATACAGTTTCGTGTATCTCATGGACAATGCTAAAGGAGCAGGTTTGTTTTTCAGAGGCCAGCAGTTATAATAGATACCCTACTTTCAAAGTGAACAATCACTCACTCAAATAAATACAATTTAGCTTTAACGCTTCATGTGGCAATGTATAGAAGGACTAATCCTGAAATGCTTTGACGTTGTTTACCTGCTTGGGGGATTTGATTGGATCAGAACGACAGCATCAAATAAGAAATCCCTGGCCCACCAACAAATTTCATCTTCAAAGCAGTGTTAGTGGCTCCATTAAAATCCTGTCACTAGTTTTCCTTTATGGATATTGAAGCTTCTGAGGAGAGGAGAAATCATATTCATTCAAATGCTAAGTGACTTAAGCACTCCTTTGAATATTAGAAAGGGAAGAATAACTTCTCTCATCAGATACAATGCTTAAAAAAGGAAGAGATGAGTCCAGTGTTTTGAACATCTACCTCTGTAGAATCTCGTTACATGCCATTACATCTGCGGAACGCGGACTGCTTCAAGGTTTGACACATACAGAACACTGCACTGTGTCAGTCCTCGTTATATTTTAGCCATGTCTCTGGACAAACACTGGTGAGGGGATGAGAGACCTTCTCTGTGATGTTACCATATCAGCAGGGTTTTGATGTTTTACCTTAGTTACTATTAGAATGTGTGATATCAATGTGCCTGCTTCTAATATACAAAAGAAAGCAGAGTGCAAACTGGTCTGCAGGCTAAGGAATAAAAGTATTCATATGGCTTTTATGGATACGTACAGCTCTGATAATGGGTTTTCTATTCTTTACAGGTCACAGATGGAGGTACAATCAAGCAGAAAATCTTCACCTATGATGCCATGTTTAATACAAATTACTCTCATATGGAGGACTACCGCAGGCGTGAAGATCTTGTGTATCAATCAACCGTCCGGTGAGTCTCACTTTCAACTTAAAGCAAAGAGTGTTTTTACTCAATTTCATCATTGTTTCTTACTACATATATATGTGATACAGGGATTACAAATACACGGCTTCCCTTATCATCTGCAGTCTGCCAGTCTACAATGACATGACAATGGGGTTAGTGTATTACTGTACAAGACCTGGAACATTGTGTTATTTCTCATGTTTGGAGAAATATCAGCTCTAAAAGGTTTTGTTAAAATCCAGTCTGAATAGTCCTTATTTCAACCAAAGTAGAGAAATCTTACTCATCTTTAGCACATTACTATTAAGATAAACACCTGCAAAAGCTGTCTATTAAGTATTTGTGGCTCAATAGATAGAGAGCATAAACTGTGATTGCAAGTAGAGGAGAAGTAGAAAAACAGAGCAGTAGGAGGAGTCATCTGTTGCTTCTTGGCTTGATTACGTGTTCAGTCCATCCCGAGCACTGCCTCCTTTTACCCAAGGGCTCAAAAATATGGCTGGCAATCCATCTCCCCTCACACATAATTCTGGCTCTACTGTTGCTTTGGCTGTTGTGATCAGAAACTGCAGTAAGAGCAAAGAAAATTTGGCTTTTCATTTTAGCTACAACATTCAATCCTAAAATATGTTATAGTTTGCATTCTTCTTTAATGATCTTACTTTAATCATTTCAACTTCATTAAACTTTTTTTTCCACTTTGATTCATCTTGTGTTCCTTACTTGCATTTTTCCCCACTATCGTCTGTGTGGTTTGGCTGCCCGGCTGAAGATGATTTATTTGGACAATCCTACGGTCCCTTTGGGAGCGTAAGCAGCGTTGAAACGGAATGGTGTACACACTTAGAAACATGGAAACATGACTGCACACACAAACAAATGGCATCACCCCCCCACACACCACAGCACATGGGTAGTAAAGTGAGAGAAAAATCTCAAAATATCAGCTGGATGCTACCTGCACCTGCATATTTATGGGGGCACGGGGTTTGAGTTATACACCTACAGAGAAAAAAAACTAACAGATTCACTCACAACAGGTATTTACTACAGAAAATAAAGAATGTAACTGGGTTTATTTGTACTACTATGGTTTTCTTTTTTTCTTTTAAAACAGCCTCAAAGGTCCTGAGGGAATGGAATTAAATAAACTAATAAACACATCATTAAATCATTAAATGTACCATGAAGTAAATAAATGTTTAATTAAATGTTTTAATAATTTATTCAATAGACAATTATTTATTTATTTACTAAATATGTTGTGAAATCAATAAAATGAAAACTTTCTTTTGTATATTATAGCCGATGCAGATAATTAAATAAATGTGTAGTTAATTATTTCATGGTTCTCGTTATTGCATTGGTTTGATTTTTTTTTTTTTTTGGATCAAACTCACCCACCAAGTTGACACCAGAGCTAACACTGATGTGTTGAACTGCAATATATTCGGCAGCCTGAAGCCAATTGGAGCTTTGTGGCATTCAGTCAAGTCTGACTTTTTACCACATAGTTTGGATGACAATCTCTTACTTCTGTGTTGTCTGCTAATTGTAGAATCTCTCCAACAAACTCACAGGAGAGTGCATTAAAAGTCCTTGAATTCCATGAATTTCAAAGAATCAGGCCAAACTAGTGAAATAGAATAAAGGAATACTAATGTCCTTTATTGTCTCACAGTGGGAAAATTCATGTCATGAAAGTGTCAGGGCATTGAGGCAGAAGGGTTCATACAGAGAACCGACACGGATCGGTGTTATCCCTCCCCATGGTCTCGCCTTTTGACTTTGATGGGCGAGTTTGACAGATAAAATTATTTCATGCTGACATTGTAGGAATAGAAACCATGAAAATATGAAATGCACATTTAATTATTGATCTGTATTAAAAGTTTTCATTTTAACTATTTAATGGCATACCTAATAAATGAATTGTCTATTGAATAAATTATGTAAGCATTGAATTGAAAATGTATTTATTTAATTATTAATTATTGTATTATTTAATTAATAATTTAATGATACTGTTATTAATATAACTTTGTCCCTTTTGGCGCTCCATACCTGCTGGCTTTCACTTTGACATTAGTCTGACAACATAACTGGAAGCAGCTGTGACTCGAGAGTAAATACATTCATAGATTAGTCCTTGTCAGATAAAACAGGGGGAAAAATATTTCTTGCATGCAACTGTCTGAAGTCTAAAAGGTGACTGGTGTTCAAGTTCAAACAAGCAAGGGTTGTATTTTCTTCTTGTTTTAAAGATATTTGAAATTGTCATAAAATGTGAATATGGCACATGCATGGCAAATGTCAGATTAATATTTACATAAATGTTTTTAAAAGCACATGGGTAAATGTTTGTGTGGGTGAGATGGTTAGTTTGTTTAATGCAAATAGCATCATTTTTCTTGTCTCTAATAGCAATGAAACATGTCCATGCCCCTTTAATTATGTCCATGATATTTTATTCTCCTCATCTCCATAAAATCCCCCAGTACTTGGGCAATGCTTTTCTTCCCCTGCTTCCCCCAACACATTAATTTTATAGGACAAATTTAACTTTTGTTTTAATTTAACACACCCATATTCTGTATCTGTTCCATTTTTTCACAATATTTTGCTTAAGGACATTTACTATTTTACTTCATTACTATTGGAAGTTACTTAATTGTGTATTACATTTTGGTTAGAGTTCCAAAACTAAAATATTCTCACTCACTTTTACAGTAGAATGGTCTATTCTGCTGAGATTTATATACATTTATTTTTTTTAGTGCAGAACTTTTCTGTTATGATTATTACAGAGCTAAGAAGCAAACAAACTATATCAATTCAAAGCTGATTTTGCAATATAGGGTGTTGTGTTTGACAATAGAGACAAGTTAATACCCTTTCTTGTTGAATAGAACAAAATGTAATAAAAATGGTAATATTCTCAGAAGTAAATTATGCACAGACTTTACCGTTTCATCTTTCTGAAAAAAGAAAAGACTTATTTTTTGACAGGCATAATAGTTTTGGTTGCAGTGGATGTTTTTACAGCTGGTGCTTTATAGATTGACAATGATTAAAAAACAAATGTTACGTTAGCAAGGAAAAAATATCCACAGTGACACCTTCAAATTTCTTTGAACGTATATATTTTTTAGCTTAACCAGGTTTGGTCTTTCATTAAGAGAAAGATTAAATATATTTGCATAATTATGTCTAAAAATTGCGTTTATTTTAGCATTTCTGGTTTAAATGTGTAGTTTTAAAATTGATAAAGGGGTTGGATTTCCTAGTCTTTGAACCATATTTGTAATTTCTAATAAATTTGAGTTATCCAGTTCAAATGTTGACCACTTTTATTTAAAATAGAAAGAAGTGACAATCAAGAGGACAGGTACTGTAAAAAAACCAAACCAAAGTTTACTAAAAAGTAATTCTTAGTTTAGGAAGTAAATTGACAGAAGGAGCTCTTGACACTAGAGACCATTCTACAGGAGGAAATTTTGGTCAGAGTGGTTAAGCTGGGAGGCAGGGCAGGGTCTCCCTGAAGAACAGAGTGGTGATGAAGAGGTGGCACTTGACTTGAGCAAAGTGTTTGGCAGCAAAAAAGGAACCCTGAGCACCTAAGAAACAATGAAAGAGAGAGGAGAAAAATGGAACCAGAAAGAACAGGTTGGCCTGACAGTCTTACTGCTGGCCTGTGTGCCAGATGCTCTGGCAGAGTGTGGTAAGAATGCCAGAGCTGATAAGCTGCTGACATTGATAAGTTAATGCGGAGCAGGTTTTCCAGCCACAGGAATCCCACGATACCTCACTCTGATTCAAGAATGCGGTTGAGTTAGACCTTAAAAGCACAAATGGGCAAGGACAACTTTGACCCACTCGGGACTAGTGTTTAAGTGAAAGCAATTTAACATGATGGAAAAGAAGGTCTGCTCTTAATTTGACTACTAAATGCCACATGCACTAGTTATCATAGCATCCAGTCAGGTAAGAGTAGGCATTTATTGTACTGTTTAGCATTTATCGTGATACGTTTCTGATCATAAGAATTTAGATTTATCATTGTCACGATAGATTTCCATTAATGGTGTTTAAGAAACTGAATTTTCTGTAGTTTGTGTGTTGTTAGTTTTACTATTTTATATATAGCACTGTTTGTTCGCTGAGAGTATCAATGCATATCAATAAATGTGAAAATATGATTAATTGCAGTTTCTGTTTGCAGTTTAATGATACAGATCAAATTTCTTTATAACTGGTGTCCTAGAAAATACATATTCCAAAAATATATGATTGTGACTGTATGGCTGTGACTGCCATACAAAAAGAAGGAATACATAGTTCTTATCGTCACTTTTATTGTTATCTCAATATTACCACACGAAAGTGTGACAAAATGTTAAGTCCATATCAACCATCCCTACAGTCAAGTTTTATATAAACTAGGGAAAACCAAAATTTTATTTATGGGTTTTGAAAGTTGTTGCTAGAAATCCACATACTGTGATAAGTCAAGTCTATAAACTCTAATTTGGTGGTGTATACTTAGCATATTTAGAAGAAACACACTGAGCCCTTAGAGATACTGTAAATACAGAGAAGCCTTTTTTGTGCATCATTTCCTTGTTACCTTTACCTGATTCTGTAATTCCTCAATCTTTTGTGCATTTATCAGTAAGCTATCCTTTTTTTGGATTTGAATTTAGGAATGCAACAAATATACAAATGCATAACAAATATACCCAAAGCTTTATTAAGGAACAAAACCCTGAAAGATGAGCTTCATCAGCACATTATAAACAGTCAGCACTAAGCCAATCACACTTATTTTGGCATACACTGAATCACAGTATTATCCTCGTCATTCTGTTTTATGCTCATTCCTTGAGGAAACATGGCTGATTACACACCTCCCTCTGCATCTGGTCCACTAGGTAATTTGTCTCTGCTTTTCATCGAGTGCAGAGCGACTTGCCATCGCCAGTCCTTGCCCCATTCACTCAAAACGCTTGAGCAACATTATCTGACAATGTGCTTGTTAATTTGATGCAAAGTTTGACTGCATGAGGTATCAGAAGCGTCTTTGTCAAAACAGCGTTTTTTTCCCTGGCTCTCCATCAAGACTGTGTGATTTGTTTGCATTTGTAGGCAAGGGGAGTTCTTGAGGAAGGCCGGCATAACAGGAAAGAGCTTTTAGATGCATCTCCTTGAGGACAATCTATCTCTTTTTGCTTTTTTTTTCCACCACACCTTCTTGTGGGCCCATTGCCATTGATCACAACTGTGGATGGCTGTTTTTTAGTGTACACCTGAGATGTGCTGTTTAATCTTGTTTGAGGAACATATTTTTTTACACTATTTCATTCTTTTTTATTACTTTATTATATTTAATTTGTGTTGACATGATATTTTTTTATAATACTCTGGAGTGATGAGATTTTTATTTTTTTTTTATGTTTTGTTTATTTTAAAACATCCATCAATTATTTATTTCTAACATTTCAGAAGATCCACTGTTTAAGCACCAACTAACCATTCGAGCTTATATGTTAAATTCTGTTGAAACATTGTGCCCAGAAAATATTTCAAAATAAAATGAGGTCACTGAAGGTAGTAAATTTAGGGATAAAACATCAGAAGGAATTGGGAGTTTTCAGCTGTTTTTCCTTGTTATATTGCAAAGCTGATGCTTCTGGGGAAATAACTGCCATTATGATGGAAAATCTACTTCAGATAAAGTGGTGTTGCCATTCTAATTGAGATTTCAAACATTAATTAGCTCACCCATTAACTAACTAGCCATATTGACTAACTAACTGCAGCAACAGAGTTTTAATACATTAAAAGCCGTGTGCTGTGTTTCTCTGAACTGATCCTCAGTGGACTGGCACCTCTGAAAACCTTGACATCAAAGATTAGAGCAGTGCTGAAAAATTAATTCCACCAGTCTTAATATTTAACAGAAGCCTCAGTGTTAGGAGGGCAACTTCTCCTCTTTTCCGACTCCTAATTCTGATGGACATGAGTTTCTGTCAGACAGAAACGAGCATGCAACAACTAAAAAACACTGGTTCTGGCTTACTGACGCAAATCTTCATGCGTTTTCAGGATTTTCTTCCATACCTCAAATGATCTTATCTCTCTTTTTCCTGCATTGAGCTCAGTTTGTTGCTGTTTTTGTCTGTTTTGATCTGAATCCACGAATGCAGCAATCATTGTGGATCACTAAACCACAGCTTTGTTTGTAAAAACAAAGCAACGGGCTACATCAGCATTTCCCAAGACAAAGCCAATTACCCTGCCCCCAGCCACCAGCCCAGAGTCAGATTTACAGTGCTATTCTCATCCCTTTAGCTCTGTGGTAAAGGAAAATGCTTATTTTATCTTACCCTTATCCCTGAAGGAAGTGCCAGTAGAGAAAGGGATTCTCTTTATCTTGAGATTTTGACCATTCTTTCTTTTATGTTTAGCTTACTCAAACATTTACTTGTTATTTCAGTATTTATCTATTTGTTGCTTTGTGCTTTGGAGCTAGATAATTTAGTTTGTTTATATGATCTCTTCCCTTGTTGTTTAGACATTTTCCCTTTTTTTAAAAGTTCCATTAAATTCTAAAAAATACAAAAGCAAACAGACCGTGTGCCAGTATGGGGTTTGGACTAAGTAACGAAGCACAAATCTATCTCAACTAAAAAATATAGGTGTACATCCAAATAACCATTTATCTCCAAGGGTTTTGTAAATAGTAGTGGCTGGGTAAATTGTTGCTTTTCTGGTTTAACACCGTAATTGTGATGGACTACAGTCAACACTAAAACATGTGCATTTTACTGAAATTGCTCTGATGGTTGTAGATAGTGGAGAATCAGTGGTCCCAGTTTTGTCAGATTTTAACTGCAGTTGATATGGATAACATCAGCACCGTAATGCTGCACGATCTGGTGCTTCCTTAGAATGATTTCATTTTATCTTATCTTTTGGTTAAACTTTTTCTCTTCGTGCAACTAGAATATTTGGTGAGAAACAAGCAACGTTGTCAAAGAAGAGATATTAAAAACTCAGCGGCGTATACATGTCGACGGTATATATAAACTTAATTAAAAATGAGGATGCAGAGTCTCACTTTCCTCCTTCTCACTATCACTTTCTGTACTTTGCAGCACAGGAATCATGGAGCTATGTTCTATACATCTCCCTTTGTCTTAATGTTGGTTCCATATACTTCAAATATGAGCTAAAGGGTTTTTTTTCTACTGCTCTTCACACAAAGGCAGTTAAAATTCTCTAGAAATAAACTCTGCAGCGAGACTTGAAGACACAAATATAACTCCTTTATTAAGGTCTGTACACTTGTTACCAATTAGGTACAGAGTTCACTTTTAAATCATTGCATGGACCTCTAGGAATTTGCATGATCAAGCTTATGATTAATTCTCTGACCTGTTAAAGCCTTACTCATCAACTAGAAACCTCAGGTCAGCCATTTAAACATGATTTACAAATCCTTAGCACTGGAAAGGAGAGGCGATCACTCCTTTCAAGCAGTCATGCACAACGTGTGGTATGCCCTTCACTAATTTTTGACTGGTAAAGATTGTCATTCAGATAAGCTTTTAGTTTAGTTTATTTACCTAATGCACTACTTTTATGCTGCATGTCCTTCTTAAATGTAATATTTGTTTTAATGTTGATATTTTAATAATAGTTCCTGTTCTTTTATTGCATTATTCACATTTTGTTAGAAAGCACTTTGCCATTTTATATAGGTGCTGTATAACTAAAGTTTTCTTACTTACTTACTTACAATGGGACCCACAGGAATACAGTAAGGATTTTGTTATGGCCATAAAAACAGTCTTCCTACACCATAATTCCCTCTGTTTATATGCCCGATGTATGTAAATTTCATCTTCTACACCAGTAAACTGATTGTAGTTGTGAAAAAGCCTCTACTTGCAGGCATTTAAAGGTGCTGGAAACTATGCATCCATAAAGCATTCTTAAAGGAAGAAAATTGTGTGGATAATAAAGCATGGAGTGACTTTAAAGTAAAAGTATATAAAAAAAACATAAAAGAGTTGCGGTGAAGGGTGGGGGATACAACCAAATGTTTAAAAGTGTCCAAGCGAACAAAAAGGCGTGTTACTGATTAGCTATTGAAAATAAAGAGAAGATAATGAGCTGGTAATTATTTTGAAAAATCTGATTGTCCATGTGTTCTTGTGTTCTCACACTTATCATCAAATAACTATTCAAATGGTTTTCTCCAAATGACATTTGAAAAAGCAGAACAAGAAAGACCTTCAAAGAAATTGAAAATGTTAGCTTTGTTTTCAGTAAATTAATCCTTTCATTTAAGGTTTTTAAAGCTTTAGAAGGGTAAATTATCTAATGGCCTTTGCAAAGTGACAATGACCACTCAACTTCTGATAAGACTACGAATTCTTAGAGCGAAGAGGCTGACAATATTTATGGTAATATGAGTTTAGGTATTTTATTAGAAACTAAATACACACATAATGTCCCATTTGATTTCATAAAATCTATAGGTTTAATGATTTCTAATTTTACTGTTTTGTTTAAAGGAGTCAACAGAAGCTACCTTAGTCAAATTAAAGCTTCTACCTAAGAGCTTTACACAATCCACAAGGTACAAGATCTTTTTAACGTCCAAGGGTTCATTGTGCTTTTCTCCTACAGTAGGGAAAATACAAATTATGTTTGGGGGCAGAGTTATGATTTTGGGCTGTTCTTTTGCTGTTTTCTTTGGTCTTTTGACTCTTCACTACATTGAATAGTCTACAGTATATATACCAATATATGTACCTTTTTATTAAACCTTTGGTTTGAACCCTTTTTCTCTGCCAGACAATAGAAGATGGGTAATGCATTAGTTTCCCAGCATAAAAAAGAAGAAAAAACACAACAAATGACTGTTTAAAGTAGAAGCACAACAGCTCATGAACTGGTCTTGCTCATCTCCAAATTTGAATCAGAAAATCTCTGGTGAGAGTTTTTATTTAGCAAGCAGCTGTGGCAAAGTATTGCAGCAATTGCAGGTCAAAGAAATAAATAATGTGGCTACTGTGAATACATTTTTGGCCAAAAAAAATCTCTATACTGTGGAAATTTCCAGAAAGACGGAGCATTTGCAATACAGAATATCAGTACAGAAAAACAGATGTGCAAGGCAGTGAGATGGAGAGAAGCAGTAACATCTCCATCCATCACTCTGGGCAATGTGAGATCTTTGGCAATTAAATTGGATGATCTTCAAGCACTAACAAGGACCCAGCCAGAGTATTGGGAATGCAATATTGTGTGTTTTGCTGAGACGTGGAAGTAGGATCATATCCCTAATTCTGTCAGGCTTTCTTACTGTGTGAGAAGATAAAGATTTATAGAACAGTGAACCAATCAGAGGAGGTTAGCAGTGCTTTTCCACCGCAAACCAATACATGCTACCATGAAGTGCTTTCACTGCAGCCCTGATATAGAATTTTTAGCAGTATGTTTCTGTCCATGTTATTTACCAATAAATCTAACCAGAGTTATTTGATAATCGTGTACACTGCATGGCTAGCTGTACCCGATACCGCATGTGATGTCATCTACTCAGTTGTCACTAGACTACACATCATCAAGCTATGTATAAGAAGTGCACAGAGCAAATTGTGTTAAGAAAACTTAAGTCCTTCACTGTATGTAGTAAGATGCTGCACATAATCTCCTCTGCCAGCTCCTGTGGGGTAGAAGCATCAGCAGCAGTGACTTAAAAAGAGATAAACAATCAGACACGAAAATGTGTTGTAGGGATTTTTCTGGACGCTCTGGAGATTATTTTGCAAAGAACAATTCTTCATAGAAGGAATAACAACGCTAAGCATCCTCTTCAAATCATACAACAACCAAGTGTCTTCAGAATCTTTATCAGGTCAACTGTAGTATTGACTGCTGCAGGAGATGCTTCTTGCCCACAGCCATCAATCACATCTAAAACTACTCTTTCAGTAAATATTAGACAGTATGAATTACATTTTGTTTCTCTTTAGGATTAATCTAGTCTCTTAATCCCACATATTCTCATAATGTTTGCAGACATACAACTCTATAATGTTTTTGCTTAACTAAAGCTGCATTTTTAGTTGCAGAAATGTTTTAGTACTTTGTGTCTAAAGGTATTTTCATTACAAGCAAAATAAACAAAGATATTCTTTGACATTGCAAAGAGGAACTTTGTTTTGATGGACAATACAAAGTTTCCCGAGTCATTGGTACAACAAAATTACATTCTTATAACAGTCAACTTTTTTGCAATTTTTTTAATGTGTTTTTCAACACATAAATCTTCAACATATATAAATCTGAAAGTGAAATAAATGAACTCTACTGGGTACTAGGCTGTCAGACTAACATATTTCTTGTTTTCTTTTCTCATTGTTTTGTGCTATTTTAAAGCATTTTGTTGTTGTGTTGTATTTATGAATATTTATCTGCTTAACCAAACACACACATTCTTTTCTTTCTGTTTCATTACTGGATTTGCACCAATTCATAGAGTTTCCCTTGTGTTTTACAGGCTCCCAGAGGTTCGGATCTCAGACAATGGGCCTTATGAATGCCATGTGGGCATATATGACCGGGCAACAAGGGAGAAGGTTGTCCTGGCTTCAGGAAATGTTTTTCTTACAGTTATGTGTGAGTAACATTATTGCATCGACTACTATACATTTCAGAAATGCTTCTTGCTTCAAGGAAAAATATATATTTCAAAACAGAATAGTTGGGTGGAACATTGAATTTATGTAGAGGGACTTTTCAAAGCCAGCAGGTTAAACAGTATAACAAAGATGGAAGTGAGAGCCCAAAGGCAGAAAAAAAAATTCCCTCATGTAACATTTGAAATTTTTACATGAGGGTAAAAGCTGTTTGGTGTACATGGTGGTACGTATGTGAACAAAGAGTATAGATTTTAATTTAAAAACAAAAATTGTAAATGTTTGCTAACCCAATTTGCATGAATGGTTAGCTTAAACATGTCTGAATTCTGTAAAATAGAGCAAGCAGTAGGTGTTTATTTTATTTTATTTTAGTGTCTTAGGAAAACAGTAGCTTGCCATCATCAATGTGTGAATGTGTGTGTGAATGAGAATGACTGATTTAATTATAAAACATCTTCGAGTGTGCTGACGTCGTTTCATTTCAAAAGATGTTCCAAGTAAACTGATGGGTTTTTTTTTTTCAGAAAGGAATTAATTTTCCTACAGTGAGCCTGTGAACAAAATAAATCACTTTTTCCCACATATGTTTTATCCAGAAGTTATTTTTAGAATTATGTTTTATTCTTCCTTCTATAATTTGGCTTCTGTTTGTTTTGCCAGTATTTCCTGCATAGCATAGAAAATATGAAGTTATTTTGTTGATAATTTTATATTTGTAAACTAAAACAAAAATATGACGTTTCAGACAAATAATTGATTTCTTTTTAAAATCAGCTCATAAGTGAAGAAATAGAAAAAGAAAAACGTCTGGAACAAAGAAATCAATCCCACTTTGACATTATTTAGCCACGGCTATTATTTTTATTTCTGTTCATAATCTCTTGGTCTGCATAGTCAGACATTAAAGACACCTTTGTTGCTCTGCGTTTTACGATTGCCTAAACCTCACACATTTTTCCATATCGCCACCATTTTGCTGTTGACATAATTAATTATAATAATTCTATAATTAACTACAATCAAGAGAGGACGTTTTTGCCTGTTGCTCAGTCTTGAATGTAATTATTGTATTTTAGTCTCCCTAGTGACAGCTTTTTGGTTTGGCTGATGTATCAATTCCAGCTACAAAAAAAAGGCTAATCTCCATGTGGTCTTTTGGCTCATTAGCATTTTTTTCAGCTGGAACACAGGAGAGAAACAGCATGTCATAATATCACCTCATTATCACATTTTGTGACCCTGAAAACTGGCTAATACTTCATGGTCTTCTTTTAAATTATGCATACATTTCTCTTTAAATAACCCGTTGCCTTTATACTTGTATTTTTTTATGACCATTCCAGAGTCATTGTTTTACACTCCCCTATTATCAATGAAAGGAGATTTACTCAGTTGTTTCTTGTTTCAGTTCTGGGTGGGTTGAAGTGAATGATGTGGTCCTGGGTTTGCTGTAGCGCCCTATCTCAGCTGGGTCCTAAATCACCACAGAGAGAAAGAAGAATGGCTTCTGGCATTGTGGCTAATTGCAGTCTAAACTGAAACAGAATTATTCATAACCTATTAGTGTGTCAAGTTCAGTGGGAAGTAAAGAGAAAAGTTGAGCAGTGAAAAAGAGAATATTAGAGGAACAAAGTTAATTAATAGGAAACAGTACACAGAGAGTATTTTAATTTTTAAAGTGTTTCACAAATAAAAATGATCATTTTAATGAATCCCCTGCCAAGACATCCAATCTGGAACATTAAAACATAAAAGCCCATGAACTTTGGGACATCAGCTGGTGTCCTTCACCTTGAAAAGTTTTAAAAGTCATCTATTGTTTTTCCGCTTCTATTTTTTTTCTCTTAAACTATATTGGCCAATGCCATTAGTCCTTATGGTACAAAGATACTAGAAGTATCTTTAGTAATACCAGAATTGAATATCAGAGGAAAGACTGATAAACTGTGATAGACAGAATCATTGTTAAATGATTGAATTTAGCTGGACAAGATGAATGGACTAGAGACATCTCACAATGTGGTTTGACCATTTGACCTTCTTCCTATTTGCAGTTGCAAGAAAATGAATCTTTATGTAAAGCAGAAAACTGATGTTCTACAACCCATCTTTAAATATTTGTTGTGTGTTTGTGTGCATGTACATGCGTCTCGGTTATCTTAACTGTTTTGACCTTTTCACCTGGTATTTCTAAGAGACATGCTCATAATTTAAAATGTAAATTCCTTTCTTCAGCAAGAAAAATAAATGTTTCATAGCTGTTTTTCTTAATCATTTTATTAAAAAGGTTAGAATACCAAAAGTTAAATAATTAAATTAAAAAGAAAAGAAAAAGGAAATATTTATCTGAATAATGTTTCTAATAAACTCACAGTTTGCCTACAGTTATAACAGAAAAAATAATTTTCAATCCCTATGAAGCCAGGACCATAATTTTAGCCTCTAGCAGCAGGAAAAAAAAATCTATTCCCCTTTTGAGTGGTAAAGATCCGGTCATTATTTGTCATTACTTGATGTGATTCCTTTATGATGCTACAAAGATTAAGATGAAAGGTTATTTATCCCCCCAGAAGTGGCAGTGACCTTGGGAAGCCAGTACCTGCTTGAATTGTGTTCTGTCTGAGGCACCTCAGCCTGTTATTGTCTGTATTAAATGGCTGTTTGCCTGTGACTTGTCAGCTTGATAAAGAAGATCTTAATAGCCATGTTTTTAAACATCTTGTCACGTAAGTGTAGAAATTCTTTCATCTAACCTTTTGTGAAGCGTGAGGAGTTAATTTAAAGGATGCCCTTCAGTAGGTGGCAGGGTTGTTACTTACATCCTCCAGATACAGAGATGAGCACTAAGGTGTAGACAGACTTAATTGCCTCCTTGTCCTGTGTAACTCAGATTTGCTAACATAATGGATCTACATCTTTAATTAAACGCTATGTACATTTAGTTCCATGTTTAGAAATGGATGGGAATAGTGACAAATGGATGAAGCCCTTAGATAATAGTAGCTGTAAACTGTTTTTTGTTCCCAAAAAGAAATAATTTATGGAGTGGTAATGACGAACTACTGTATATGCCATTAGTGTACAGAGTTGTGTTTTTTAAATTTAATTGTAGTTGGCCTACTTTTTGCTTTTGACTTTTTTAGGAAGCGTTATTATCCCACACAACAAAGTTTGTCTTCCTCGGTGTGATCTGTATTTTTTCCTAGTTAAATGTCCTTTCTTGACTAACTACTTAATATCTTAAAACAGCTACTTGTTCCCTAAATGTGCAATCAAGCCTGCTGTTCTTTTAACAGTGTTGTTAAGCCATTTCAGAAGTTATTTGAAGTTATCTTCAGCTGCACCATGTCTGGGTTAAGAATTTTACTTTGTAGGTTTTTTCTTGACAAGTGACAGGAAAAACTTGCAAGGTTTTCCATGGTCACTTAAAACTTCCATTCTTTAGCCACATTTGTCTTGATTTCTAATATGTGACAAATGAAAACTGACTGAGTTAAGGGACAGTTTTTTTTTGGTGTGTGTTCAACACACTGTTTTTGTGGCAAACACAAATTTAATCTGATTATAGGTGTGATTTGGAATAGCATAATAAGTTTTGGAGCTTTTCAGAGACGTCTATAAGTGTGGGATAATAGAAAAAGTCAAATGTCAAGTTTACATAAAATTAAAACATTTACTTATATACCTCCCTATATTAGATTAACTACAAAAATTAAGCATTTTTGCTTCAACGGTAACACCACTGCCAGAGATGAGGTGAACAGAGCATTATGCCATGTTTTGCTTCTTGCCTTCACCAGTGTTAGGTGTTGCTGCTGATTAAGAGCAATTCAGAATTCACCAAAATTATCTTGTCTCTGGATCCACTGAGAGAGGAAAAAAAGAATGGAATTAATTCACAGAACAGATGAATTATTAAAGGTCCGTCTTGAACTAAACTCTGGGGTAATAACTGAAACAAAAACAAATAACCCATGGGTTTCCTCAAGGATACCCAACATTGACCTGTTAGGAAGTGCATCTCTTATTCCATGTAAAAGATTTTTTTACCAGTATACCATGCAGTTATCATTTTGCCTGCAAATTTCTGTTTCCCCTTTAGTTGGTATTACTTTTTCTCAAAACCCACTGAAGCACAAGATCTTCTATTAATGTAGCAGCTACATTTTAAACCTTCATCTGTCAAACTGTGAAATCTGTTGGTGCTATCTTACTTCTAATTAGCTTCGACTGGGTTGTGGCATAAACTCGAGAATCGTATTTGGAGTCATACTGTATCTCATTTGAGGCCGCATTAATGACAAGCCATTTTTACCCTGTAGCTCATTCAGTGCCTCATTCAGTTGACATTCACCAGGCGCTTATCAGCAGGGTAGCCAGTACATGCCAAGGCTGTAGCCTCATGAGTAAGCCTGTTTTCATACCCGGAGATTTAACATTGCAAACAAAAACGCACGCATCAGATGGCTGCTGCTCAGATTCTGGCTCCTGAAAAACCTCGAAGGGAAGAAATTGGCCTGATACAGTGTTCATCAGCTGAGATTATTTTACTTGAATTCAAAAAAAGGAAAAAGCAAAAAGCAATTTTGGCTAATGTGTAACATTAATTTTGATAACTAGTTATTGTCATTTTCTTTTTACATGAGGTTTTACAGTGTTTTTAGTGAAAATCCAAATTAATGTAGCATGCATGCTATATCAAAATGTTGCCCAAAAAACAGAGGTTTACATCTTCAAATTGTTCCAAAAGTCTTTATTCCATCACTTGGGAATCACCATGATGAAGCTCTTTTTGTTTTCTTCAGTTTTGTTCCTACACCAACATATACATTTTGTATTTCACATTTCATGCCTAACATGTTGCCCCCCATAGTCTCCTTGTGGTTTATCTGTAAGCTTTGAAGTTTGAGCTTCATTTTCCTCCCTCCTCCTCGCTAAAAGATGTCTTCATCACTTCCTGCGCTCTGTTTGCCACTAAGGTCCCTTCTTTTGTGTGTGGATGACAGACGAGGCAACAGAAGAAAAGCAGCTTTGACTCTCGGGAGACAAACCGCTGATTGTTCCGAAGGACGAAAAAGTCTTTGTTTTTCTGTGTTTTACTTAACTACCACCTTGCATGATAATTCTAATTTTCTGTCCCAATAATTTTGTTTCAGGCTAGATTAAAATTTTTTTTTTTTTTGACAAATTTGTCAAATGTTACCTATCTTATCAGTTTCTTTTCTATAGAGGGCTTAGATTTTTTTTTTAAACATGAACATTATTAAATGAAAAGGTCAGTTTTTGCAAGAAGCAAGAGGTGGAAATTCATTTATTGTCAGCAATGATATAATTACTAATCAGTATGATGAGTGTAATTTATTGCTTATCTCATCCAAATGTGACAGATGTTTTTTTGTTAGATTAAGGGAACACCCTTAACTTAGTTTTGATTAATTCAGCTAAAAGCACTAAAAGACATCTGTAATATCTCAGTTTCATTTTATAGCATATAAAAAGAAATACTGACTATTTGTATATACATGCATAAGAGACTATGTCCATGGTATTGATTTGTTTTGTACAAAGTAAATGCAGTTTCCTCTTAATCCTACTTCCTTGAAATCAAAATGTCAGTTATTTAAGCTGCCATGCCCAACTTTCAGTATGTAGAAAATTATGTTCTAGGTCAAATTTACCATTATAAAGTGTCCGTCATTTATAACGTTAGATTTAGACCTGAAGGAAAGACATGTTAATGTAAGTTAGTTTGAGTTTTCTTTCTGTGATGCTGTGACCCTTCAGTGTGCTGTGTCTGAAAGTTGACAGTCATCTTTGCTCCTGCACAAAGGGATATGAGACAGGCGATAAATTTAAGGGGAAAGAGAAAATTCAGGTTTAGGAGCTCCAGAAAGCAGCTTCTGGGTATGGAACGAATCGATTTTTCCCCAGTGTACCCATTTTTGAAACTTGAATTGAAATAAGAGCAGGAGGAGCTGAAGGAAACTGGAAAGAGGAAATATTTTAGGGCTCTCATATCTGCTATGGTCATTTTTTTCCATTCATTATATTGTTATGTATTATATTACATTATATTGTTGTGAAAAGCTATTTTCCCTCATGCTGATTTTTTTCTGTTTTTGCTTTTTTGACACATAAATGGTCTTAATTTATATAAATATACTCATTTACTAGACAGCTTACTAGATATGCAACCTTTCAAAGCTCTATACACAATAGCCAAATTCACCCAATTTTCTCACAAATATGCATGGATTGAGATGCTGACGCGTAACTTAAGTGCATAACTTAATTGATGTATGACATGGAGCAGGATGAAGCTGGAATCATGGCTGGGATAAAGTACAGGAATATATGTGCCGAATATTGGCAGAAGGTCCCATGTTTAAAGTGGGAGGCTCTATTTATGGGTTTGGTAATGACGAAGCGAAGATCTTGCAAGATTTCCAAACCTAGATGAATAATATGCAAGCTAAGGGACAAAAAAGACAACTTTTTTCATGCATGTCTGTATAAAGACAGACACAAAGACTTACACAAAGCTTAGAAAAATTCTCTCAACTGCCTGGCAAGTATTTAGAAGAGAAATATTGGATTTTGCAGGAAAGAGGAGGGCAAGTAATGAAACGTAAGCCTCATTTATAAACAAAAACACTGCAGGAGTGGAAAATCAAATGCAGACAAGGAAAAGATACATTCAAACAGAAATGACAAAAACAACAACAATCTCACATAGGAAAGCTAAATTGGTATCTTAAATAGCTGTAGGAGAAGAAAAAGGCAACAAAACAAATGGGGACTTAACAATTAGACAATGGATTGGAAAAGCTGAGGATACGTGTAGGAAATATGAAGATGAACATGAAACTCAAACTAAAACAGATTTATAGAGGACAGGAAACAACAATGATTGCAAAGAAACAAAATGTTTCCTACAAGAAATTGACCTCATGTAAACAAAAATACCCTTCACTGAAGGACTTTAATAAATATCTCACTCTCTTTTGACCTCAGCATTAAACTGTTACACAACATTCAATAATAAATAAATCTATTTTGTTCCTGTCTTGGCCAGAGCCTTCTAAGTTTCTTAATTGCGTGTGCAGGTTCTCAACGGGTATTCTGGCTTCCTTCCATAGTCCATAAAAATTAATGTTTGGTTAATTGGTGACTCTAAGGCATTCTTTGGTGCAAGTGTGCATGACTATGGTTGTTTGTCTTGTTTGTCTGTGCCCTGCAACTCCCCCAAGGACTGCTGCTTGGTTGTAGTTCCCCACAGCAACCCTGAAAGAGTTAAACAGGATTAGAAAATGTTATTCAACCCATTGGTAATTCTGGATTTGAATGTTTGGAGTTCAGGTATGTCATTGTTGTGTTTTACAGACTAATGGTTGTCACTATTAATTATCATATTAGACACTGTTTTAGTATAAGGTGCTTTGCATTTCCAATATTGTTTTTATCATGTAATGTTTTTAAAACCCCTTTCGTGTTTCTCACACATTTTCTTCTAGAATTTTATGTAGTCTGGGTGTTGTTTCTATATGATATCCCAGCATGACTTGATTATGTTGAAATCTATGTGGAGACCATCTGTCTATCCATCTATCTTTCAATGTTTCCCATTTTATGTTACAAAGTATAATTCCTTGTTGCTGCAGAAGTACTTTTGGGGTAGGATGCTGTGCAGTGAATCTGGGCCTGATCAAAATCCTCGCTGATGAGTGTATATGATGGAACTCAATCTAACATGGCTAAAATCTTTTTTACCCCACTAGTGTGGCACTAAGTGCTCACTAAGATGGTTTCAAAATCCAGGACACCTATTCAAGGTCGATATACTTGCAGCAGCTTTGCTTCAAAGAAAACTATAACACCATGCAAAACAATTCATCTTCTATCACTCCTGCACAGTTTGTATAGAAGCTGCAGTTCGTCTATTTCAAAAATACATCCACGTACCAAGAAACAATTAAAGGTAAATTCCTGGTCAATTATGCAAAATAAGCTTGCAAATTCACTTTGTGTGTTCAAACACATGCACACACACATTCTGATACAAAATGTTCTCGCCATAGTGAAGCTTTGTTTGAATAGAGAATAAAAATTACAAAAGCTCATGTGCCAGCGTGACTGATGGAGCTGATGCAACACCTGCCAATTTCGAGCCCACATTTAGCAGCTTGGTCGGTGTTCATTACAGACCCTGCTGGCAAAATATTTGCTCTGGCATAGGTGGGGGTGGGCAGGTGTTGCCTAGATGGGACATAAAAATGTGTTCTCCTGTTCCAAACGTTAGGTCTCTGCCCACTAAATACGTTCAGAACCGTCATAATTAACATGATGAATAAGACAGCTAATTTATGTTTGACCTATGAAAATAAAAATATCTTTGAGGGATTTTGTGAAAAAAAATATAAAGTATTAAACAGATGCAAACCAAAGACAAGAAAGGTTAAATCAGACACATGTTGACTGTGTCAAATTTTGTTAGTTCACAACCGGATCTGGTGTGGAATAACTGATACGGAGCAGCTTATCACACATCATTAAGAGGACAAGGGCACAAGATGTTAAAATGTTTATTTAATGACATATATAAAAATGCATATACTATATATATAATTTTTATTATATATATAAAAATTATATATATATATATATATATATATATATATATATATTTATATATATATATATTTATTTTTTTTTTTTTTTTTTTATATTTTATTTATATATATATATATTTTTTTTTTTTTGT
>CAEGAF010045137.1:0-10663 GCA_903067075.1 Micropoecilia bifurca | reverse complement strand
CCCGGGGGGCCCAGGGCCCGGGAGGAGCTGGGCTGAGGCCCCGGGGGGCCCAGGGCCCGGGAGGAGCTGGGCTGAGGCCCCGGGGGGCCCAGGGCCCGGGAGGAGCTGGGCTGAGGGCCTGGGGCCCCGGGGGTCCTGGGACGATGCTCACACATCTGGACTATCTGAGCTGTACAGCTGCTGAGCCGGTCATGGAGGAAGAACCGGGTCGGCTGATGGACGGGTTGAATGATGAATCAGACAGACAGTCGGTGCTGCTGCACCTGGACGACCCTCAGACTCTTTAACGGACCTGAATGCTCGCAGAACTGGGTTGTGCAGAAGTAGGTTACGGTTTATCTGAGCTCATAAAGTTTATGGCGATTTGTTTTCCTCTGATGTTTTCAGACGTAAACAGGTTAAAGGTTCTGGTCAAACACGCCCAGTTCTGGGTTCTGTGACCACACTTGACCCAAAACACTGCAGAATTAAAGAGAGTGATGTTTGACAACGGCTCTGAGTGTGTGTTGGTCATTTGGAGGCGCTGAGGAGGTTCTGCCCTGGTTCTGCTCTGGTTCTGCTCCGGTTCTGTTCCGGTTCTGCTCTGGTTCCGCTCCGGTTCTGAGGTATGACGGGTAGACGCTGCAGCTCTGCCGGAACTCTCCTTCAGCTCCGGCGCCTCGTATCGTATCGGATCAGGTGAGTCTCATCAGATTTATTCTGCAGGAAGGAGAACCAGCTGGTCGGACCGGTCGGACCAGAACACGGCGAGGGAGGGAGGGCAGCGAGAGAGGAGGGTGTGAAGAAGACGATAAGAGCCCAGGTTTGTCAGTTCGGGTCAGAACCGCTGGGCTTTCTTTACTCAGTGATGAAGTGTTTTGATCCCAGTTGTCGCAGCAGGATTACCTGAGCGCCTGGAGCGGATTGGAGAACCGGATCGAACCTTTTCCGACTTATCAGGTCAGAATTAGCACAACCTGCTCACTACACTGTGACACAGCTGAGGATTTCTGCAAACAAACAGAACCAACTGACACTTAACGTTTCACACACACATGAGCTTAAGTCAATAATTCCTCAATATTCATAAAAACACGGTTCAAACGCTTCTCAGAAAAACATTTTCAAAAGTTTTAAACTTTAGATAAAAAATAATCCAAATGAAGTAAAGCAGTTTCTATTCACTGCTTTGATATTTTTACTACTGTTAATAATAATTTGATGAGACTCTGCAGCAGGTAAACTAACTGTTACAAAAGCAGCTCCAAAAATGTCCTCAGGTTTTCTGGCTTTCAGAAAATATAAATAATCTGTTTAATTCTAACTAAACTAACACAAGGGAAATTTAGTCTGATTTAAGTTCAGAAAATTTATCTTTAAATAAACCGTAAAACTGTAAACAATGTTACATGTAACTTTATTACAGACGGTGCAGTTTGAATATGAAGCCGATTGAACGAATGTTTAGATCCCCAGGCACATGTTTCACTGATAAGACTTGTTTTCCGTAAAAGAAACTAATGTACCAGTAGAAGTAGGACTTTATTGTGAATATTAGGGAATTGTTGACAAATAAAACAGTTCCCATTGATTTAGTTCTGTCTCATTTCATGTGCGTCAGGAACCAGACAGAAATACTTGGTAATATTTTGTTATTTAACTTCCTGTCTTCATGTTGGAAACAGTTTGATCTGCTGGTGGAACGTCCTTTAACCGAACCAGCAGGTCCCTGAGAAAGTTTAGTGAAAGGAAAACAACAGGCCTTCATTAGTCACCATGAACCGGCGCCGCAGCATTCCCTAACTTGGCATTCCCTAACTCGGCAATCCCTAACTCGGCGTTCCCTAACTCGGCGTTCCCTAACTCGGCGTTCCCTAACTCAACGTTCTCTAACTCGCTGTTCCCTAATTCGGCGTTCCGTAACTCGGCGTTCCCTAACTCGCCGTTCCCTAACTCGCTGTTCCCTAATTCGGCGTTCCCTAACTCGCCGTTCCCTAACTCGCCGTTCCGTAACTCGGCGTTCCGTAACTCGCCGTTCCCTAACCCGCCGTTCCCTAATTCGCCGTTCCGTAACTCGCCGTTCCCTGACTCGCCGTTCCCTAATTCGGCGTTCCGTGACTCGACGTTCCGTAACTCAGCCTTCCCTAACTCAGAGTTCCCTAACTCAGCGTTCCCTAACTTGCCGTTCCCTAACTCAACGTTCACTAACTCGGCCTTCCCTAACTCGCCGTTCCCCAATACGGTGTTCCCTAACTCGCCGTTCCCTAATTCGGCGTTCCCTGACTCGCCGTTCCCTAATTCGGCGTTCCCTGACTCGGCGTTCCCTAACTCAGCGTTCCCTAACTCAACGTTCCCTAACTCGCCGTTCCCTAATTCGGCGTTCCCTGACTCAGCGTTCCCTAATTCGGCGTTCCGTAACTCGACGTTCCGTAACTCAGCCTTCCCTAACTTAGCGTTCCCTAACTCAACGTTCCCTGACTCGCCGTTCCCTAATTCGGCGTTCCGTAACTCGACGTTCCGTAACTCAGCCTTCCCTAACTCAGCGTTCCCTAACTCAACGTTCCCTGACTCGCCGTTCCCTAACTCGGCCTTCCCTAACTCGCCGTTCCCTAATACGGCGTTCAGTTACTCGGCGTTCCGTAACTCAGCGTTCCCTGACTCTGCGTTCCTTGACTCAGCGTTCTGTCCTCCACAGCTGATTGGTGAAGCAGAGCCATCATGAGCGGCCGGGACGAGGGGACCAAGATGCCCCAGAACGTGAAGCCTAAACCGGGCCAGCCGGCTCCGGCCCAGAAGAACCGGCCCCAGAAGGCGCGTCGCTCCCGCAGCAGCGACTCGGAGCGCGGCAGGAAGCGGGAGCATCAGCACAGCGACCGGCGCCGGCGGGGCCGCAGCGAGGAGACCCGGCGGCGGCGGGACGGGACGGGCGCGGAGCGCTGGGCCCCCGCGGACCTGCTGGGCGACACCGAGTGCGCCGTGTGCTTCTGTTCCTATGACAACGTCTTCAAGACGCCCAAGCTGCTGGCCTGCGGTCACACCTTCTGCCTGGAGTGCCTGGCGCGCATCAACGTCACGGCGCCGGAGATCAAGACGCTGTCGTGCCCCGTGTGCCGCGTCCTGACCGAGCTGCCGCACGGCCGCGACTTGCCCCGCCTGGGCAACAACCACGACATCATCGGCCGCCTGCCGGCCGACATGCGCCGCGCGCTGTCCGTCCGCTTCCAGCGCAGCAAGGGCCGGCTGATGCTGAAGCACCCGCTGCCCAACGCCAAGGCCGCCGCCGCCATCAACCTGCCCGTCAAGAAGCCCCACGACCCGCCGGCGGCCGCCCGGGGCGCCGACATGGCCGCCGCAGAGGAGGGCGGCTCCCGGCCCACCGTGGTGGACGTGGGCAGACCGCCGAGCAGGATGAGGGGCCGCATGCGGCGCCTGTTCCGCTCCGACCGCTGCTACTACGCCGTGGTGGCGTCCATCATCACCATCACCGTGGCGCTGATGATGGTGGGCATCCTGGCCTTCGTCATCATCCCCAAAGTTTCAGGGCCCGTCGGACCCGGCAGACCCGGCGGGAACTTCACCGGCTCCTCCTCACATGAGAGCAGCGAGGACTTTGAACCGAACTCACCCTGAGGGGGCGGAGCCTCGGGGGGCGGGGCCTCAGGGGGCGGGGCCTCAGGGGACGCTGAGGTTTTACTCCGGGTGTGAAACGGTGAAGGAAGGAGGAAGAACAAGATGGAGGCTTTTTTCCCGGCTGAGAATGAAGAACTTTGACCCCTGAGGGGTCAGGAAGGATCACTGTGAGTTTTTACTCCAAGTACAAAACAGTGAAGGAACGAGGAAGAGCAAGATGGCGGCGTTTCTCCAGGCTGAGTGTGAAGTATATGGGGTTCCATCTGTGACGATACATTAAAAAATTAACAGCAATAATTTATTATTTAACCACAAGAGAAAAAATGGAAATGAATCTTCTCACCTTGCTGTTCAGGCTCATTGTTTAGTTAGCAAATTAAATATTTAACTTCAAACTAAAAATGTTCTTCCAAGTTAAATATTTAATTAGAAAGCTAAATAATTAGCTATTTAAATATCTACTTTGAAACTGTGACATTTATAAATGAATGAATGTAAAACTGTAACGTTTTCTCTTATAAAAATGTATAAGTACAAAAATGGATAATTATAATTATTGGGTTTTTTACTGCGTCTCAGCAACTTTCCACTGACGGAACCTGAATGTGAAACGGAATCAGGAGGAGAATCGACTCCAAGCCATGAAAAGCACTAAACCTCCTGAAACTCCTTATTTATACCCTGAACTCTAAACAGAAATCATGTAGAGATATTGACAGGTATCAGATTTAATAAAACTGTTTTTATTCAAACGTTTCCAGGAGAATCTGAGTTATTTAATCCGTCTGACTTCCCAGAACCGTGACACTGGACACCGTCTAGCGGTGAAAGCACACCGGCTGAGCGGGCCCAGTTCAGGCTCAGGTCGGGTCCAGGTGGACCAGCTGGTTCACCTGGACCCGACAGGTGAACCAGCAGCGTGTCGGCATCAATGCCAACACGCTGCTTGATGCCGGGTCCGTAACCAGGGCAACAGAGCATGCGGGAATGTCAGGAAACATCCGGGCAACCAGATCAGATCCCACATTACAGGAACAGAACCCGGAATAAACAGAAGTCCTGTTAATTTCAGCTACCTTCAGGTCTGGACTTGGACTAGACCATTGCAACATCTAGATTAATTTCTTTTTCGCCCTGTTGCAGATTGTGAGTGTAGCTCTGAAAATCAGCTGCTGTCCACTTCTGCTCTGCTGTGGGAGGGTAGAAAAAAATTACTTTGAAAAATGAAAACCTAACGGAAGAGATATTTTATTATTTTAGTTAGTAGTTTGGGTTAAACCAGATGTCTGAACTCTGGCTAAACTAATTGTCAACTAAAACACAAAAAGTCCATTAAATTTCCACAACAGTGATCTTTGTTTAAATCTATAATTTTTGGGGATCTTTGTAGCATTTCTACGATCAACATCCTGCTGAAGAAAATGTATCAAGTTCTTTAGTTTTTCTTTGATTTAAACATCCATCCATTTTCTAACACCTTGTCCCTCAGTGGGTCAGGAGGTTCTGCTGCCTCCAGCTAAACGTTCCAGGTGAGAGGAGGGTCACCTGGACACCTGGTCACCTGGACACCTGGTCACCTGGACACCTGGTCACCTGTCACCTGGACACCTGGTCACCTGTCACCTGGACACCTGTCACCTGGTCACCTGTCACCAGGACACCTGTCACCTTGTCACCTGGTCACCTGTCACCTGGACACCTGTCACCTGGTCACCTGTCACCTGGACACCTGGTCACCTGTCACCTGTCACCTGGTCACCTGTCACCTGTCACCTGTCACCTGGTCACCTGTCACCTGGTCACCTGTCACCTGGTCACCTGTCACCTGGTCACCTGTCACCTGTCACAAGGCTACACTGATTTAAACATAAAACTAAAAAATCTAAAAACATTTGAGTTTGTGGCTGTAATGTGACAAAATGTTGAAGTGAATATTTTCCTGTGGATTTTAGGAAACCTGACACTGGACCTTTACCAGCTCAGGTTCTGGACCTTTAGCAGCTCTGGTTCTGGATCTTTACCAGCTCAGGTTCTGGACCTTTACCAGCTCAGGTTCTGGACCTTTATCAGCTCAGGTTCTGGACCTTTACCAGCTCAGGTTCTGAACCTTTAGCAGCTAAGGTTCTGGACCTTTACCAGCTCAGGTTCTGGACCTTTACCAGCTCAGGTTCTGGACCTTTACCAGCTCAGGTTCTGGACCTCTCCACGGTTTGATTCCCAAATAAAATGCAACCTGTAGTTTCATGAGTTCTGACTGGTTCTGCTTGTGTCTCGGGCTCCAACACATGGACGGTACTGGTTCCTCTGGACCCGTCTGTGTCTGGTGGTTCTGGCAGCTCACTGCTCTACTGCAGTGTTTCCTTCCACTAACTTTTCTATTATGTCCTTTGACAGTATTTTCTAGTTGCTGATGAACCTTGTTGCCGTAGCAACAGGTCAGGATTTTGCTGCTGTGTCAGATATGAACTTTCTGAATGATAATTTGTCAGATTCTAGCTGAACATCCTGACTTGTGTAATCAATGTTGCTGCTCATGTGTCTCTCTGCTGTGGAAGCTAAATTAAGACCTTTGACCCAGTTTTATTTGGCGCTGAGTCTCATGACAGCGTCTCCTTGAAGACACGCCCCTGTGGGTCTGGAACCTGGGCCGAACCGCCCGGACCCCCCGGTCCTCCGCCGCGTCTCCAAGCCGCATTATGTGACTCTCTGCTCGGCTGCGGACCTCCAGGACGAACCGACTCCCTCTCGCCATGTCTTCCACCCCGTCCGCCTCGGCGCTGTCCGCCGTGCTGCGCTGCAGGGGGAACATCTGGACCCGGAACCCGCCGACCAAGCGGCCCGGCTCGGCGGCGTTCGGCCTCGGCCTGGGCGGCGGGGCGGTGCGCGACCCCCCGGCGGAGCGCGGCGGGTCGTCCGGCGGGTCCGAGTGGAGGATTGTCCGCCGGGCGGAGCGCCTGGTGTCGGCAGCCCGGCTCTCTGTCTGCTGCAGGTGGGATAGTGGCGGCAGTGAAGCTCCGGCAGAAGAAGTTTTTAAGAAAAATCATAAATTATCTTCTTCCAAACTTTCCCAATCCTCGGCTGGTGGCGCCTCCAGCGGCCAAAAGGCTCCACTGCAGCAGAGAGGAGCTGTCTTCTCCAAAATACTCCCCATCATTATCCCTGAAGCTTCAGAGAGGAAAAGCTCACAGGGCTTCATTCAGCTCCCAGCCGGAGTCCTGAAGCTCTCCGTCTGCATCAGCTCTGGGTTGAAGGTGCAAAACCCCGGTTCTTCCCTCACCTCCTGGGTCTCCTGGTTCCTTTTCTCAAAACGACAGATGAAGAGCGTCAGCACTGACCCAACACAGGTGAGCTTTTCTAAATGAAGCAGAATCATCTCTGCAGTACAGTGTGTGTGAAATGTTTTCCCTCTTTCAGGAAAACACACAGAAGCAGGAAAACATGTGCAGCTGTGGCCGACAGACGACCTATGACCCTCCTGACTGAGGTCCAAGCTGCCGGACTCCAGCCCAGCATTGATCTGCTTACATTTACTCACAGGTTTGGACTTCAGCCTGCTGGCGCCGTCAGGACCTGCGTCGCTTTTAGCTCCTGCTGAACTCAGAGTCAAGAAACAGCAAAGCGACAGAAACACAATCCAGTAAAATGTCTGATGAAATTCAAACTGTGTCGTTATTTTTTCCTGCACAAAAAAATCTGTTAACACATGAAGACCAACATGAAATGGCCTTCATGTCGTTTCCTCTGGCGATTATTAAAAATGGTGTTTCAGCTGCTGAAAATAAAATCTGTTGCATTGTAAATATGAAAACATGAATGGATTCATTCATCCCTTTCTTACCTGCTGCTTACCCTGGTCAGGGTCAGAGGTCAGTTTATTAGTCTACTGCAAGGTCAACAAAGAGCCAGTTATCATGCACACACCCAGTAAGGTCAAAGGTCAAGCTTTGAAGGAGGGCAGAACCATCAGGAACCAAAAGGGAAAACCAGACTAGGACTCCAGGAACCAGGAGGTCCAGATGTTCCACCTCCAGTGATACACATGAACACATGAACACATCTTCCTGTTGGTGTTTCCAGGAAAAAGCAAAGTTCAGCTACCAGCCTGGGCCACATAGTCACTGGATAAATGTGGAAAAGATTTTCAAAATACCAGATTGACTTTTATTATTTTAATAAATCTAAAAATGTTCTGCAGTTAAATTTTCCATTTTTTCTTTAGTGTTTGAAAAACGGGTTGGTCCACATTTACTTATTTTGACATGTAATCAGCCTTTCAGGAAACCAAAGCTTGAGTTTCACATCCAGTTGAGTGTGAAATAAAACGTTTTTTTTACCAACAGCTGCAGTTTTGTTCTGCTGGTAGACGTTTTTTGCATTGCAAAACCCTCCATGCTTCCTGTCCCAGCAAAACACCGAGAACCACAAGAGTCTCATTAGCAACCAGGATTTGCTGATGAGACCAAAACCAACTCAGGACTGTGAGGCATTTCTCTCCTTCTGGATAAAGATTTCTGCTTTAATATGCAAACATCTTTAGATTTTATGTGAAAATTGCAGAATGATGTCAGTTTATTGCAGAAAACTTAATATTTTTTTGTTGTTTTTGCTTGAACTTCTTTAACTCAAAGTCAGAGGGAAAAAATGACTGAAACAAATTTTTTGAAATGTTTTCCCATCTAAAAGCTGGAATGCAGAAAGTTTCTACATGTCTTCATGAATCCTGGTTTGTTTCAGCCGGATTTCATGAGCCAGACGGATTAACTCTGCCGTCTGCAGAAAACCCAACAAAACCTTCATGGTAATATTGATTTAAGTGGTAGATATTAGTTATCAGCTACCTCAGCAGTATTAATATTGGACATTGACATCGGCACAGATTGTAATATCGTTACATCCCTAATGAGAAGCTTCCCGCAGCATGACTCCTCAGCTGCCGTGCTTTCAGTACCGTCGCCTGAAAAACATCTAAAAACATCCGTCTGTCTGTCAGCAGTCCATAAATCCATGGGTCACTAAGTGTGTTCTTTGGTGACCTTTGACCTGTTCTGCAGGTTAAACTTTTGCTGTTTCATCCATTCTTCCTTCCTTCTTAAGGGTCTCCATTTTCAACCATGACTTCCTGGATTTTGTTTTCATTTTTAAGCTTTAGAGAACATTTTAGCTGACAAGCATCATTTTCTGTTTAGATGAAGTATGCAGTTCATTTAACAGATTTCTAGAATTTCCCATTTATCTCATATTTTCAGAGGAATAAATCATGACCAGCATGTCTGGTGCTCTCGTCCTCTAATAACCACAATAACTGCAGCAAATGACTTTCCATGTAGAATTATCATGATGTTGGACAGCTATGATTATGAGACGTACAAATGCTTTGGATCCATCTGGATAAAATGAACAACAGATGGAGGGAGCTGGTCTGAGTTTTCCAGCTCAACCTTTTCCCTCTGTGACTCAGTCTGGGACAAACAAAGAAACAAACAACAAAGGACTGACTGACTGAGTTACAGATTTATGAAACACTGAGGAATGTATGGTTAGATGAGCGGATGGATTATTATTTATGGTTTTTAACCTTTATTATAGGAAAAACTCACTGGGTGACATAATAGACTCAAACACAAACAACAGTTTCATTAAAATCACATTAGGACAAATATTTACGTTCAGATGTTTCAGCCTCCAAATTACTGCAGCTTGTTGAAAATATTTGAATATTCATAATTTTTTACCTTCTTGTAAACATTGAAAATGATACTTAGAGCCATAGGTGCCACAATTTAATAAGCTGTCAAATAAAAATATATGCATTAAAATATATAAATACTGAATCAGTTAATATATAACATTATGTATTTGTTAAGATATTACAATATGTAAATAATTAAATGTATTTACTTCCAGTTTATATTGAACCATGACACATAAATAATGGCACATTTGGCACTCCGTAGGTGACGGATTTCTCAGTGATTGCTGTTTGAGTTCGTTAAATTTGTGAATTTCTGGATGTTTTCTTGTTTTATACTCTGATGTATTTATGAAATCAGTTCTTCTTTGTTCAGAACATTTCGAAAGGTGGAAAACTGAAACCTGTTGCCCTTCATTCCTCCCCAGACATCAGTCTTGTGAGTTTAGAGAAGAGAAACGGGACGAGCTCCGCCTGAAACCTGAGCCGTAAACTGGAACTGCTGCCAGCCAACAACAGGAAGCTGCGGGTTGGAGGCAGGAAGATAAAACTATCTCTCCTACATTTGCATTTCTTTCTTTAGGAGATAAAAACAGGAGGTTTTGTTGTGCAGAAACAGAAAAACGAGCCTGATTAATCTGAACTTCTCTGAGTCTGAACTTCGTGTCCATCTCTTCAGCCACCAGCTGCTTTTCATTACTTTTCATTCCTTCCTTCCTCAAACTGTTGCATAACTGCTCAAGGTGACGGTTAGGGCGGGACTTCCGGCCCAGCTCTCAAACCGGGAAGTCGTCGTGTTACTTTCCTTCGGCGTCACCGTCCCGCTCCGTGGGAACAAACTCGCCACCTCGGCGGCTGTTGAGCTTCTCCAGCGGGACGGAATCCGACAGGAGCCACGTCCGCGTCACGTCCCGCCGCCGCGAGGTTCACCTGAGCCCGGCTGTCAGCGGGGGAATGAGCCGGCAGGAGGCGGAGGGCGAGCCGGCAGGGTGAGACCCTGGGGGGGGGGGGGGAGAGAGGGGGAGACAGGGGGGAGACAGGGGGACGGGGGTCTCTGGACCTGTGGAGCCTCAACAGCGTGGAAGCTACTGGTGGGCGAGGAGGAGCTTTAGTGTCTGAGGGTCTGAAGGAGAGTGGAAAGTGCTGAGGCGGTTTGGGTCTGAGAGACTGTAGGTCTGAGAGACTGTAGGTCTGAGAGGCTGTAGATCTGAGAGGCTGTTGGTCTGAGAGACTGTAGGTCTGAGAGACTGTTGGTTGGTCTGAGAGACTGTTGGTCTGAGAGACTGTTGGTCTGAGAGACTGTTGGTCTGAGAGACTGTAGGTCTGAGAGGCTGTTGGTCTGAGAGACTGTAGGTCTGAGAGACT